>PVKU01003442.1:0-178785 GCA_004027475.1 Anoura caudifer | reverse complement strand
TTAAAGGTTATAGATATGTTAAATGACCATTCTGGGGGTTATCTGCAAAACCATTGCTATGCAAAACAACTCAATGGCCCTGCTCCATTTGTCCCTTCCCCCAACTCATACCTGTGGGGGAGGGGGTAAGGACATCTTATATGTCCCTCTAATATTCCCTGGACACCGTGAGTTCTGGGCCCCATTCCAACTCCCTTTTTGGGGCCCCCCTCTTGGCTGCACCCTGTTACAGTACTGAGAATCTTTTCATGTGTCTCTGGATCCTCTGTATGTCCTACTTGGAAAAGTGTCTGTTCAAGTCCTTTGCCCATTTTTTAATTGGGTTACTTGTCTTCTTAGAGTGGAGTCATGTAAGTTCTTTATATATTTTGGAGATTAAACCCTTGTCTGAGGTATTATTGGCAAATATGTTTTCCCATATAGCTGATTCTCTTTTTATTTTAATATTGTTTTCTTTAGCCATGCAGAAGCTTTTTATTTTGATGAGATCCCACTTGTTTATTCTTTCCTTTATGTCTCTTACTCTAGGGGACATATCAGTAAAAATGTTGCTACATGAAACATCTGAGATTTTCCTGCCTATGTTCTCCTCTAGGACTTTAATGGTGTCACGGCTTATATTTAAATCTCTTATACACCTTGAATTTATTTTTGTGTATGGTGTAAGTTGGCATTCGAGTTTCATTTTTTTGCACGTAGCTGTCCAGTTCTGCCAACACCACTTGTTGAAGAGGCTATTTTTACTCCATTTTATGTTGCTGCCCCCTTTATCAAATATTAATTGACCGTAGAGACTTGGGTTTATTTCTGGGCTCTCTGTTCTGTTCCACTGGTCCATGTGCCTGTTTTTATGCCAGTGCCAGGCAGTTTTGATTACAGTGGCCTTGTAATACAGTTTGGTATCAGGTATTGTGATCCCTCCTACTTTGCTTTTCTTTCTCAAAATTGCTGCAGCTATTCAGGGTCATTTATGGTTCCATATAAATTTTTGAAATGTTTGTTCTATGTCTGTGAAATATGCCACTGGTACTTTAATAGGTATTGCATTGAATTCGTAAATTGTTTTGGGTAGTATGGACATTTTGATGAAGTTAATTCTTCCAATCCGTGAACACGGTATATGCTTCTATTTGTTTGTGTCTTCCTTGATTTCTTTCTTCAGTGTTGTGTAGTTTTCTGCATACAAGTCTTTTACCTCCTTGGTTAGGTTTACTCCTAGGTATTTTATTTTTCTTTTTGCTATATCAAATGGGATTTTTTTTCTTGATTTCTGCTTCTGCTGTTTCATTGTTAGAATACAAAAATGCCTTTGATTTCTGGATATTGACTTTGTATCCAGCTGTTTTGCCAATTTCATTTATTAGGTCAAGCAGTTTTTTGTCCAAGTCTATAGGATTTTCTATATACACTATCATGTCATTTGCAAACAATGATAGTTTTGTTTCCTCCTTTTTTATTTGGATGCATTTTATTTCTGTTTCTTGTATAATCACTGTGGCTAAGACTTCCAATACTATATTGTATGGAAGTGGTGAAAGTGGACACCCTTGTCTTGTTCCTGATCTTAGTGGAAAAGATTTTAGTTTTTGCCTGTTGAGTACGATGTTGGCTGTAGGTCTCTCATATATGGCCTTGATTATGTTGAGGAATGCTCCCTCTATTCCCACTTTGTTGAGTGTTTTTATCATAAATGGGTGCTGCACGTTATCAAATGCTTTTTCCGCATCTATTGATATGATCATGTGATTTTTGTGTTTGCTTTTGTTTATGTGAGGTATTACATTTACTGACTTGTGAATATTGAATAATTCTTGCATCCCTGGGATGAATCCCACTTGGTCATGGTGTATGATCTTTTTAATGTATTGTTGGATGCGGTTTGCCAATATTTTGTGAGGATTTTAGCGTTTATGTTCATCAGTGGTACAGGCCTGAAGTTTTCTTTCTTTGTTATGTCTTTATCTGGTTTTGGAATTAGGATGATTCATAAAAACAGTTTGGGAGTCTTCCATCATTTTGGATTTTTTGGAATAGTCTGTGAAGGCTAGGGGTTTGCGCTTCCTTAAATGCTTTGTAAAATTCTCCTGTGAAACCATCTGGTCCAGTGCTTTTGGTGTTGGAAATTTTTTGATTACTGCTTCTATTTCATCTGCTGTTATTGGTCTGTTCAAGCTTTCTGCTTCTTTCTCATTGAGTTTTGGGAGACTATATTTTTCTAGAAACTTGTCCATTTCACCTAGGTTTTCAAATTTCTTGGCATATAGTTCTTCATAGTAATTTCTTACAATCCTTTGTATTTCTGTGGTGTCAGTTGTAATCTCTCCTCTTTCATTTCTGATTGTGTTTATTTGGATCCTCTCTCTTTTTTTCTTGATGAGCCTGCTTAAAGGCATGCCAATTTTGTTTATCTTTTCAAGGGAGCAGCTCTTGGATTCATTGATCCTTAGAATTGTGCTTTTAGTCTCTATGTCATTTAATTCTGCTGTGATCTTGGTTATTTCCTTCCTTCTACTTGCTCCAGGCTGTCTTTGTCATTATTCCTCAAGTTCTTGTAGGTGTAGGGTTAAGTTGTTTGTTTGAAATGTTTCTATCTTTTTTAGGTAGGCCTATATCGCTATGAACTTCCCTCTGAGGACTGCTTTTGCTGTGTCCTATAAGTTTTGGGTTGTTGTGAATTCATTTTCATTTGTTTCCAGAAACTTTTTGATTTCTTCCCTAATTTCATTCTTGACCCATTCAATGTTTAATAGCATGCTATTCAATCTCCATGATTTTGAGTGTTTTGTGTTTTTCCCCTTGGGGTTGGTTTCTAGTTTCAGTCCCTTGTGGTCGGAGAAAATGCTTGGCATGATTTCAATTTTCTTGAATTTGTTGAGGCTTGTTTTGGGTCCTATCATGTGGTAGGACCCAATAATGTTCCATGTGAATTTGAAAAGAATGTGTATTTAGTTTCTTTGGGATGAAGGGCTCTATATATATCAGTTAAGTCCATTTCATCAAGAGTATTGTTCAATGCCACAATATCTTTGTTGATATTTTGTTTGGAAGATCTGTCCATTTTTGACAGTGGGGTGTTGAAATCCCCTACTATAATTGTGTTGCTGTCAATATTCTTCGTGAAGTCCTCTAAGATTTTCTTTATGTATTTGGGTGCTCCTATGATGGGTGCATATATATTTACAATGTTTATGTCTTCTTGGTGGATTCTTCCCTTGAGTATTATGAAGTGACCTTCTGGGTCTTTCTTTATGGCCCTTCTTTTGAAGTCAATTTTGTCTGATATGAGTATTGCTACCATGGCTTTTTTTTTTCCCTGTCTGTTTGCTTGGAAAATTTGTTTCCAGCCCTTCACTTTGAGTCTGTGTAGGTCTTTGATCCTGAGGTGGGTCTCTTGTAGGCAGCATATGTGTGGGTCATGCTTTCTCATCCATTCAGTTATTCTATATCTTTTGATTGCAGCATTTAATTCATTCACATTTAAGGTTATTATTGATAGGTACTTATTAATTGCCATTTTCGTACCTGTGTTCCTCTCTCTCTCTCTCTCTCTCTTCCTTCCTTTCCTTAAAGCAGTCCCTTTAGCATCTCTTGTAGAACTGGTTTGGTGGAGGTGTATTCTTTTAGACTTCTTTTGTCTGGGAAGCTCTTTATTTGGCCTTCTGTCTTGATTGAGAGCCTTGTTGGGTAAAGCAGTCTTGGTTGCAGACCTCTGGTTCTCATTACTTGGAATATTTCTTGCCATTCTCTTCTGGCTTGGAGCATTTCCATTGAGAAGTCAGTGGATAACCTTATTGGGTCTCCCTTGTATGTTACTTCATGTTTCTCCCTTACTGCCTTTAAGATTCTCTCTTTCTCTTGGAATTTTGCCATTTTAATTATGTTTGTCTTGAAGTGGTTCTCTTTGGGTTCCTCTTGACTGGGACTCTCTGTGTTTCCTGGATTTGTATGACTTTTTCTCTCATCAAATTAGGGAAGTTTTCCATCATTACTTTTTCAAATAGGTTTTCTATCCCTTGCTCTTCTCCTTCTGGTATCCCTATTATATGGATATTATTACCTTTCATTTTGTCTTGCATTTCTCTTAATCCTTCTTCATTCTTTCTGTGCCTCTTTTCCTTTTCTTGCTCTTTCTGGGTGTTTTTTTCCTACTTTGTCCTCCAACTTGCTGACCCGATCTTCTGCTTCATTGATCCTGCTTTTGATTCCTTCTACTGTGTTCTTCAGAAATTGTATTCTTCATTTCCTCTTGGCTCTTTTTGATAGTTTCTATTTTTTTTATGTTGATATAGTTTGCAGTGAGTTCATTGTAGCTTCCCTGTAGTTTCTGGTAGCTCATTGTGAGCTCATTGAGCTTTCTGATAACTATTGCTTTGAACTCAATATCTGATAGTTGAGTTTCCTCTATTTCATTTAGCATTCTTTCTGAGGCTTCCTCCTTTCCTTTCATTTGGGGATTGTTTCTTTGTCTTCCCATTGTTTGTGAGACTCTTCTTATTAGCCTCAGCTTCTTAAGCTGATCTGTTCTGGCTCCCTGGGTTTATGGTGTGAACTTCTGTGGTAGAATGTCTGTGGGATTCAGTGATGCAGTCTCCTTGATCTCACTGGTCTTGGGCTGTTGTTTAAGTTGGATCTGTGTTTGTCTTCAGGTTTTGATTGTTGTTGGGTCTTTCTTTGGTGGGTCCTTTCCACCAGCTGGTTAACTGAGGGTCACTCTGTGCACCACCTCTTGTATTTTGTTCTGCTGGTGAGGGCAGGTTGTGTTGAAGCTGGTTCTTCTGTGTGTACAAGGTTTTGAGGATTCTCTCTTGCTCGTGTTCAACCGTTTGTTCTGGGTAATTTCCCCACTATTTAGTTGTATTTCCAGATAGGTCCTGGATTGAGAGTTGTGTGGTTTCCACTCCCTCCTTCACCTTCTTCTGTTGTTATCTGTTGGTGGGTCCTTTGTTGTTGGGTTTCCTCTTCTAGTGGGTATCCTGGTGTTTACCACTTCAACCTACTCTTTTTTGTGATCAGTTGGAGGGGGGAGGCAAAATGGTTTAAGACAGCAAGAGAGTATTCTATGCTATTTAGAGTAGCAGCAGGTAGAGAAGAGATAGGAGATCCTTTGATTATGTATAGTATTATCCGTGATCTTCCACCCACCTAGCCACTTTTTAGAAGGGATGGAAAGCAGATGAGACTTTTGTTGGGGAGGGAATGATTGTGAGTTGGATCTGGAAAGCAGTGAGGTTGTGGGAGGTCAGACTCTGAAGTAAGGTGGGAGTAAAGGATAGTGAATAGGTTTAGTGTGTAGGAGAATAGTGTTAACCACTACAGTAATAGAGTTCAGGAAACTGCGAAGTGGGCTAAGATCTGGAAGGGGTGTTGTGTAGTACTTACAATTGTATGGAACAGCTATTATTTACAGTAATATCAGAGCAACAATTATATGACAGAATCTATGAGATCTAGATAACAAGAATAGGGAGTATAAGATGCTGAGTAGTGTTCTAATGGAACACAAATGAAGTGAAGAATAGTAAATTAGCAATACACTATGAAAGAGAGAACAGGGGAAACCTGTCAAATGATACAATATAACCAACCAAGCAAAGAAGACTATACAGAAAGAAGAAGAATACAAAAATACTATTAAAATAAAAGATGTAAGAATAATGGGAAAAATAATAATAATAGAAATATGCAATAACTTGCAGGATCTCTGTAATAGCAAAGCGAAATTTGTCTCACTGTCAGAGCTGTTGGGATGTCCCCTCTTTGGGTCTAACTCTGGTCTTTTCACACTTCCAGGTTTTTTTGTCTCACTTGTGGGTATTTAAAAAAAAAGGAGAAGAAGGAAGGAAGATGAGATGAAATTGGAAAGAAAGGAAGAAGGAAGAAAACAAGAAAGAAGGAAAGAAAGGAAGAGGGAATTTAAAGATTAAAAAAAATTTAAAAAATTACTTAAAAAACGTCAACAAAAAAACCCAAGAACCTCTTGCTGGTTTCAAACTGGCCAAACCAGTTTTTCTGGTCTTGCTGGCTGCAGTGGGCTGAGGGGCCACTGGTATGGCTTTTCTCCCTTTTGGATCCAAACAGCCTGGCGCCTCTCATCCCTGGTGCTTTGGGTGCGGGACAGGGTTACTTGGGTGTGGGACAGGGTTACCGCTGTGGGCTAGGGTGTGGGCGCATGCTTGCCAGGCTGCCTTGATTCTGTGGGTTTGTGAGCACACCCTTCCTTCCCAGTGCTATGGGGGTGCTCAGGGCCTTCAGCTCAACCTCAGGATTGCTGCCTGGCTGGGTGGGGAGCTAGCCAGAGCAGCTGCTACAGAGAATTCCCCAAACAGTGTCTCCCTCTTCACTTTTTCTTTTTGAGAGATTCGTCCTACTCAATCCTGTCACTCCGTGCAACAGCCTGGCCTCTGGCACAGCCCAATTCTCCAGCCAGAGTGGTGACTGTTGGGGTCAGGGCCTGTCACTGCGCGACTTTCAGCTCTCCCCAACCAGCGTCCACAGACTCCGTGGGTGCTCACAGTTCCTGTGTGTTTGTCACTTAGTCCTTATTCTCCTCTCTGCGACTTCAAGCAGCCAGCTCTCTCCTGGTGCTGTTCAAACCTTGTTTGGCAGGGGAGGGAACAATTGACCCGGCTCTCTCCCAAGGATCCTGTGGCAGACCCAGCTGGGCCCAGGCTGCAGCAGCCCTGGTCTCTGCACCAGCCTCTGGGACCTTACTGCCTTGAAGCGGTCTCCTTACCATCTGTTTTTTCAGCGTCCGCTACAGTTTTTGGTCTCTTATTTTCATATATGCTGGGGTACTGTTGACTGTTTGCTCTGTTCCTCTGTAGATTGGCTAGGTTTTTCTCCTGTGTGTAGGGGGTAGTGGAATCCGCTCCCTCCTACCACAGCGCCATCTTCCTCCTGCTCTAAATGGTTATTTTTAAAGATCAATAAAATTAATAAATTTCTGGTTAAACTAATAAAGCAAGCAAAGTAAGATACACAAATTAACAATTATCAGGAATCTAATGGAGATATCACTGCAGATCCTGCAAATATTGATTTATGAGCAATTCTATGTAGTTTGATGAAATTAAGAAATTCCCTAAAAAACACATATTATAAAAACTCAGAAAAGAATTAGGAAATCTAAGTAGTTCTATATCTATTAAAAATTGATTTGTTAGTTGAAGAACAAAGAACAACCCAGGACTAGGTGGTTTCATTTGTGAATTCTACTAATCCTGCAGAAACTGTTTCACTTAAGAGTTCTGAACATCTTTTTACTCATTTACTGAAGCCAAATTTATCCCAATAGCAAAACTAGATAATGACACTACAGTCTGATGATGTAGAAATTATTAACAAAATGCTAACAAATTGAATCCAGTAACATATTAAAAGGATAATAAATGATCAATAAATAGGGTTTATCTCAAGAATATAAAGTTGGCTTAACATTTGAAAATCAATCAATACAATTTACTGTATTAATAAAATCAAGAGGGAATATATGTGTATCTCAACAGATGCAAAGGGAAAGCATATTGAGATGCCAGTATATACCAACTATACATACTGTGTGTAACACCATGAAAGTGTTAAGTATTAGTAAAAATCTGGAGCAATGGGACATTCCTCTTTTTGGAGGAAATGTACATGTTAAAATCACTTTAGAAAAATGGTCATTTCTTATAAAATTAAACATATCTTACCATACAACTGAACAAGTGGTCATTTAGATATTCTTCTAAATTTACACAAGTGAAAAGAAAACATGCCCACACAAAATCTGTATAGAAATACTATTTGTAATAATTTCCACCTGGAAACACCTAAAAGGCCCATTAAATGTGAATTTACAGAAACTGCTAGAAATCCACACTAGAGAATACTACTCAGCAATAAAATGTAATGAAGTATCAATGTATGCAACAATGCAAATTTCATAAAATTAGCTGAACAAAAGAAATCAGACTCAAAAAAAGTACATATTGTATGAGTTCATTTATATCATATTTTAGAACTGGTAAAATGAATCTGTAAGTATAGAAAGCCCATCAGGGGCATGGAAAAATTTGGGGAATGATGTGTCCTAAATATTGATCTGACTACGGTTACATGAGCATATATTATATGATTATTGGATGTTTAAAATAAGTGTAATAAATCAACAGTTGATTTAAAAATTTAAAGCACAGCAGAGAGAAGACAGTAGTTGGCAACACAAATAAGGGAGCCTTGTTCAGGAACTTTCTGAGGAAATAAGAGCTCACTTTACTTTTCTGGCTCTCCTCTGCTGACATAAACATAGAAGCAGAAACTTCCAGGGCTGACCTAAGAACTTAACAAATACAAATATCACAAGTTGATTTGTGGGTCTTTTCTCTGTTCTTCTTCTACCTCATTTTTACTCCACTAAATTCCTTTTCTGCTGGAAACATTAAATGTTACATCTCATTTGAGTAAGTGACATATGCTGTTCCAAATGACAGGAGAAAAGCAAGCAATGTATGCAGATGGCAAACCTACATATTCACATAAATATAGCTTTGTGTTTATCAAAGTAATATATTTATCGGAAAAAAATTAGAAAACATACAAGTTAAAAACAAAAGAAATCTCATTAATCTCACTTGTAATCATAAATCTTAAAAATCATATATATGAAATATACATATCACATATATATATAAACCAATACTTACTGAGTGACTATATATCACATATTGTGCTAGACATAATTTGCAAAATAAAGAATTTCCCCAGGTGGGAGAGACAACCATCAGTCCAATAAAAAAACATAGTATTTTAACTATAAACACTATTTTGTGACCAGCTTGCATACTTAACAATATATTGCAAATATATTTCCATGTTGTTTATATTTTTCATAACTTTTAATGTCTTCACAGTATCCCATTGTGTGGTTCTACTGCCATTTTTCTTTATTAAGACAAGTTTTCTTTTATCACTTATTTAGATAATTCTCCTCTTATGTATGCTGTTATTGACAACAATATTAGTTGGCAAAATCCTCATGCCTATCTTAAGTATTTTCCAAAGACGACAAATATAAAGAATAAAATCAATGAAAAGATATAGATTCTAAAGTAATTTAATGTGCATTGATGGATACAGCTGTAATTTTATGCTAGAAATTTTATCTACTTAGATGTCTATGTGGCCAGGTTGTATCCGGACTTGTGTAGATGCCAAAGGAAAACATTTAATTATATTCACTCAGACTTTGCCTCCCTCTAAACTTTATCCCTAAAAATGTCCCCGGCTCAGGAAATGAGGTACAGACTTTCAGGTTGTTTTAGTTCAGAATGTTCACAATTTAGCCTTTAAAATGCTCACATTTCTGCTAATTATCCCTCATAAATAAATGTATATCCCAGAGAGTATTATAAAAAGATCATTTTGACGTGAGTTCCTTAGTTGTATCAACTGATCAATATCTCCATAATTTAATCTGGGAAGACAAATGTAGAGAAATAAGAGACTAGACTAGCTCTGACTTTTAATACTAATATTGGTTGTCCAGAATTAGCTGATTGTTCTTGGCCATTATTTTTTTCACCTAAATCTGTCTTAGAAAACATATGGAAGTGCTCCTTTCTCACTCCATCTATGTAATTCTTTTTGACATTAATGGTACACAAATAAAGATTAAGTATGCAACATATCAGCCAATAAGTTGATAACAATAGAAACAGCAATTTACACAAATAGGATTTACATGAATTCTTTCTACCTTGTTTCCATCAAATATAGCTATAAAACACTCAATTGCAGGAGCAATCTAATTTATTGATGAAAAGCAGATTATCACACAGGGCATTGCTTTTCCTTCACTTCTTCAGGTAATTTCTTTTGAGATTGAAAGGGTTCCTATAACACTTTTAAGAAAAGAAGTGCTTTCTTTTAAAAGCTGTTTATCTTTAAATGTAGTGAAGAAGACATTTCTTCAGATTGTAAAAGAAATCTGAAAATCATAGCCTGTTCAGAATTATCATGCTCTCTCTATTCATCATCAGAAGTTCAATAAAGTTAAGTGATAATATTCAAGTGTGCTAGAAATCCATCTCAGAACAGCTATTCTTTCATTCAGCTTTTTCTTTGTAATAAATTTCTTTATCCCCATCCCATAATACATACAATTTAAAAATCTAAAATGAAAGGCACTTAGGCATAGAGAAATACTGACCTGTAAATTTGCAAAGATCCTTGTATTTTGGTAATGACAATGTACTCACAGCAGAGAAATAGGAAAAACTTATGAAAAAATAAGATTTTTTATAAAAATAGCAGCTCAGTGTTGTTGGCTACATTCCTTTAAGATTTTTGTAAGCTTAGTAATTGCTGGTAGTAATCATTTCAACAACTTCTTCATTAAAACTGTATAATTAAAAGTATTTTACACTGATTTCTATTAGACATATATCTCTGCTCTACGTAAATCATCACTTTCAACTATAGGTTGTATGAATTTATAGGGTGAATGAATTGAGGCTATGTTTGTGTTAGATCTTGTATAATATACTATGAAATTTAGGGATTAAATCCTAATAATTCTCCAAATAAGGTGAATTAGACCTCATATTCCCATAATAGAGAAGAATTTACAGTGTTTAATCCATCTGATATAACCTCTTATTTAAAAAATTTAATTATGATATTGGTCTATTGAATATTGTGAGTGTCATAGGTTGTGGTATAATTTGTAAATTTTATCTACCCAATGCCAAGTTTGTATCAGTTGGGATGCTTTGGTTTCAAGGCAAAGAATACTGAATTAAAAGTAACCATAACAATAGAGGTTCATTAATAAACTAAAGCAGGAAAAATTCCAGGGCTGGGAATTTTAGCAAGTCAGCAATGCAGATCTCTTGGTTGTCAGAGCACACCGCTCTGCTACTCCGGTGCTGTCCTGAGATGCCTGTTGCAGCACCACCCTCCACTTCTCGGCTTGGAAGTCGAGAGCTGCAAGACTGGAGCAAAAGCTTCTCTCCAGGCACCTCCTTCTTATCAAGGAAGAAAATATTTCCAAGAACAATCTTATCTCCACACCCAACAAATTGAATTTCTTTTTTTAGGTCTCCTTGGCCACAAACTGAGTGATAGCAAAGCTCTTTCTGAAAAGAGGATAGGAAAGCTAGTTTCTAGAATTTCAGCCTCGCCAGTGAGAGGCAAGCTCAGAATGAACAAGGAACCAGGGCTGGAGAAAGGCTCTTGGCCAGGCAGACACGGCACTTTCTGAATAGAGAAAAATCATCTCACTTTTATGGAAAATGTAACAATTTACAGAATATGTTTTGTGCTCCATGAGATACTTGGCATGACTTTCATCAAAGAAATATCAATTATCTGTCATCCTGAGGCTACTAGGGAATTAGAAAAGGAATAATTTATAAAATTTAATTCTATAAATAATGAAATGATAGCGAAAAATGGCTGCATACAGCACCATTTTGATTTCAGATCTTTAAAATGCAATTGTAGTCTAATTTCCACATTGTTAGAATCTAAATTTCCATCTAAAGTATAAATTAATATAATCTTAAAATATTCTTACTCCCGAAGTTCAGATTTTGCAGTACAAATGGAAAGAAACTTTCTAATTTTTCCTGAGTATACACTTATCTAAATATAAATTTTAACAAATGATTTCCTATGTGAATTTTTCATAGAAATTCTTATGTGTCCTGCTAGGTGAGAAACATGACCAGCTAAATAAGGTGTTTTTTTTTTTTGCTTTCTGAACCCATAGCAGATTTGCAAATAAGTGTGTTATCATACTAACTGGTAATGAGAATAGTTTAGAGGCACAAAATATATTGGTCCCATCTAATTTTGTAAAACATGCCTGATAATTGCAGTAGGGCAATTAAGTGGGATCCATTTGTAATAAATGGATTAAGGAAACATCTTTTTAAAGATAATTTTAATTACTGTTTCTTTTTTATTTTTCAATAACAGTGAATTGACACAGAATATTATCTTAGTTTCAGGTGTACAAATAGTGATTAGAATTTATGTAACTTACAAAGTGATCACCCCAATATGTCTAGTGCCCATCTGCCACCATACATGGTTATTAAAATATTATCTTAATCCATTCCCCTTTTGTCACCTATTGCCCCAAACCCCTTCCATCTGACAACCATAAACTTATTCTTTGTATCAATTTTATGAGTTCATTTCTGTTTTCATGGTTTATTTTGTTTTTTAAAGTTCATATATAACAGAAATCAGATGGTGTTTGTCTTTGTCTTATTTCACTTGGCATAATACCCACTAGGTCCATCCATGTTGTCACAAATGGTAAGATTGCATTCTTTTTTATGGCTGAGTCATATTTTATTGTATATATGCACCACTTCTTCTTTATCCATTCATCTGTTGATGGATATTCAGGTTGTTTCCCTGTCTTGGCTATTGTAAATAATGCTGCAATGAACACAGGGACACATATGTCTTTTCAAGTTAGTGTTTTGGCCTTGATTGGTGTGGCTCGGTTGGATGTCTTCCTGCAAAGCAAAAGGTTGCTGGTTCAGTTCCCAGTTAGGGTTGTTGCCTGGGTTGAGGGTTCAGTGACCCGTTGAGCACTTGTGGGAGGCAACTGATCTATGTTTCTCTCTCTCCATTTCTCTCCCCTCCCCCTCTGTCTAAAAAACAAACAAAACAGTGTTTTGAGTTTCTTTTGAAAACTACTTTAAATATTATATATTTATATAATGCAAGTAGACACAAATATTTTTTTAGATTTGGTATACTTTTAAACCATTAATTTTACTCTATGTGAAACATAGTATTTCTGAGGCTAATGCCTGAACTTCAAATAATTTTAATAGGTTTCATGTTGTGAACCAACTATGGAATTTTTTTTACTGAAATACTCCTAGTAAATTCACTGATTTACTAGAGCTTTGGTTCTTGTTCTGATGGAGAGTTGCTACTAGTTTCTAACATGAGTTATGTAATGGATGAGGACCAGAAGTACCATGTAAACATTTACAGTTGAGTGAGAATTAAAAAACAATATGATACTTTACCTTTTGTTCCATATAAGTAATTTTGGAAAAATGCTAAGTGTAGTGTTTTGTTGGGTTTAGTGCAAGAGGTGCTATAAGTAGTAATAGGAGTGTGGGCTGGAGTAACTGAGCTATAGATTGAGGTGCTTCAAATTCTCTTCTGCAGAAGTACATATACATGTCTCTGGAGTTACTACAGAGGCTGGTAATCAGCCACAGCAACTCCACTTTCTTCTTTTTTCCCTTTTTTAAATTATTTTCTTGTCTCCATTTTTCTGCTACCGCTTTCTCCTTCCCCACCCACCCCCACCTCCCACCTTCCATCCTTCCCCCCTTTGGCTTTGTCCATGGGTCCTTCATACATGTTCCTTGATGACCTTTCCCCTTCTTTCCCCTGTTATGCCCTTGCCCTTCCCCACTCTCCTTTGTTACTATCAGTTTGTTCTTTATTTCAATTTTAAACATTGATATACTACTTATGATTTGGTGCAGAATTAAAAAAATTAAAATCACTGTTTTTACTGACAAATAACTATGACTTAGTTAAGTAAAAACATGAACAGAATGAAGTGGAAAAGATAAAGAGTGTTTTCTGAAGTGCTCATTTCCTATGGGTTAAATACAAGGATGTTTACTTGAGCATCCATTCCTTGATTTACAAACATTTGTTGAACATGTACATCAAACTTAACACTGTTTAAGCACCCTTACTAATAGAGAAAATAAGAAAAATCTAAATGTCTATCAACATGGGAGTTAGGGTAGATACAGTCTCTAGAAAACTATAAAGCTCTTAAAATGTGTAAGTTGGATTTCTTGGTATGAAGTTATACACATGTTCAAACTACATTGCTCAATATAAAACAAATTGAAAGATGCTTCCCTCCATGAAATTATCTTGGCATCTTTATAAAAAATTTATTCACTATATATGTATATATCACTTTTTCATATCTCTCTGCTGGTTTGTTGACCTCTGCGTTCATCACTGTGCTGACAGCATGCAGTCCGGACCACTGTGGCTATACAGAAGGCCGTGAAATCCAGTAATAAGAATCTTACAATTTTGGCTATTTATTTATTGATTGATTTTTCTTTCTTCAGAATTATTTTAGTCTTTTTAATCCTTTGTATAATCAGTTTTAAAACAAGCTTATCAATTTGTAGAAGAATAGCCTATTGAAAGTTTGGAATTACACTGAAACCTGTAAGTGGAAAATTAACATCTTAGCAATGCTGAGACATTCAATCAATGAATATGATGCATCTCTCCATTTACTTGTCTAATTTCTCTTAGAAACTTTTGTAGGTTTTACATACAGGTTTTTGACCATATTTGTTATGTACATGTATTTTATGTTTTTGATGCTACTATGAATTATATCTTAAATTCTTCTCCCAGTGGTTTCCAGCATATACATTTGACTTTTTCTCTGTGTAGTAATGTTTCTGCAAAGTTGCTAAATTCATTTATTAAGTATAGTAGTTGTTTTCAGTTCTTTAGAATTCTTTTGCAAACACAATTATGTTATATGCTAATAGGTTTTTTCTAATTCATCAGTTTTTTTATTTATTCTCTTTGCCATATTTAACTGGCTAGGACCTCCAGGACAATACCAATTAGAAATATTTAATAGACATTGTTGTTTAGCTTTTAATCTTAAGGAAAAAGCATTCTTTACCTTACCATTAAGTATCTTATTAGCTCTAGATTTTTCATATATGCCCTTAATCAATTTGAGAAAATTTGCTTCTATGTCTGGCATTTGGAAAGTTTTGCATGGATTGACTGAAAATTGGGGGTGGCTGGGCAGAGGAGGGCAATGGGGAAAAGATAGAATAAACAATAATAGAATAGAATAAAAAATAATAAAAAGAAAGTTTTTAACACAGGTATTAAATTTTGTCAAATGCATTTTCTTTATCTCTTGAGATGATCATATGATTTTCTTGTATACTCTATTAATATATGCATTACACTGAATTTCAAACACTATACCAACCTTGGATTCCTTTGACAAACCCCATTTGGCTATAATAGCTCACTCTTATACAATGCTGGAGTCTATGTGCCAACATTTGGTAAGGAATCTTGCATTTATGCTTATCAGGGATTTTAGTGCATAGTTTTCTTTTTCTCAAATGACTTTGTGTAATATTGTTGTCAAAGTCATGCTAGGCAGGCTCATAAAATGAGTTTTAAAATGTATACTTCTAGTTTCTGAAGGAGTTTAAAAATTTATATGTGTTTCCACTTCACTGATTTGTCTTCTACTTATTTTTAAAATTTAATTTGGTATATTTTCTAGTTTTTGAAGGTGGAAACTTAGGTTATTAATGGTAATCTTTTTCTTTAATATAATAATTCAAAGGTATAAATTTTTGTTTATATTCTGCTTTACCTGTATCTCACAAATTTTAGTATATTGTGCTTTCTTCATAATTCAGTTTGAAATATTTTTTAATGTATTATGTGACTCATGCTTTGACTCAAGTGTTGTTGAGAAGTTTTTTTAAAACTTCCTAGTATTGGGGGAATCCTATATATCTTTTAGTTATTGATTTTTATTTGAATTTGATAGTCATAAAACATTGCCTGTTTGATTTTACTTATATTAAGTGAAAATTTGTCTTTTCTTTACTGTTTTAATGTTTTAAGTATCTGAGTATATTTACAATAGCTCTTTAAAAAACTTTGTCTGCTAATTCTATTATCTCTGATCTCATCTCATTGACTGAATTTTCTCCTCCTTATGTGTCAAATTTCACTGATTCTTCACAAATTCAGTAATTTTAATTGGATGCTGATTATTGTTAATATTATATTGTTCTGTGTTTAGTTTTGTTATCTTCCTTTAAAGATTATTAAGTTTTGTTCTGGCAGATAGCTTAGTTACAGATGAACTTGGATCCTTTGAAACTCACTTTTAAACTTGTTAGGGTGAGTTTGAACCAGCCGTTACTTCAAAACTATGTAGTTCAGTTCTCCTCAAAAGTAATGGCATGTCTTGGGTCTGCTCAAAAGTTCTAGTT
This sequence comes from Anoura caudifer, assembly GCA_004027475.1. Classification (NCBI taxonomy): domain Eukaryota; kingdom Metazoa; phylum Chordata; class Mammalia; order Chiroptera; family Phyllostomidae; genus Anoura; species Anoura caudifer. The sequence goes on along the minus strand of PVKU01003442.1, from coordinate 162,736 downwards.
GTTCAGTGAGGTTGCTTTGTGCTGGTTGGTTGGAACTCAAACATCCTGTAGGTCTGTAGTCTGTGGTACTGTTTCCTTTCTCACTGTCTTGGAGTCTCACCACATACAAGTGAAATGTGGAAATCAGTCAGAAACTCTAGGGAATAATAAATATATTTGGAACTGTTTTTGCATATTTTCCTTAACTTTGGAGCTCTATGCAAACTCCTGTCACTTGATCTTTTCTAGTTACTATTTCTCCATCTCAGGAAGACCTCCATACTTTTCTTGCTCAGGGTCAGCTCTGTTTTTGCAAGACCCTATGAACGTCTCCTTAAATTTACACTCTTTGCAACTCACTCACCTCACCCCAGTCCTAGCCCTGCTCCTCCTGCTCACTGCTCATTGTGCCATGATTCACTAAATGCTCACAGGCAGAAAACACAAATGGCTGTAAGATTTACTTCATTCATTTCCCTCTTTGAGGGTTATTTTCCTGAGCTCTCTGTCTTTTAATTTCCAAAAAAGTATTGATTTCATACATTTAATCCAGATTTTCAGTTGCTTAACACACGAGTGGAAATCCAGTCTCGGTTCCTTCATCTTGACTAGAATGACAATCCCTTTAACCATCCTAAAAATCTAAATGAATGACTTAGACTTGTCAAATAATGTTTAAAAATCTTTAAAAACAAAGTACAAAAATCAATAAAACATTTACAATCATTAAACTAGATAAGTTACTCAAATTCATCCTCACTCAGTAATATATGAATTTTTACCTTAATATAGTCACAAACATATTTAATATACTTTATTTAAATATATTAAATATATTCACAAGTATGTTAATACATTTATATAAGATTAAATATATTAAATATATTTTCAATACATACAAAAATTCATTTAGATTTTAGCTGATTGAAACTGAATTTAGACTTCTATCCTTCAGAACTGTAAGAGAATATGTGTTGTTTTGAACATAAAATACACATATATGTATAATTGTATATGAAATAGCAAAAAAATTCTGTTATTTATGTTATTTAATGTAGATGTCACAATAACTAATATTTATACATTCTTTTACAATTTCAATCAATATTCACATGTTATTTCTTGTGATTCTAATATGAAACCTGTGAGATATATGAAGTATTATTAGAACTAAAAGGTATGTGTCTTAACTCTAAATTATTATCATATTAAACAAGTGCAATACATTTAGAGAGCTCTGAAGTCCGTCTGGCTCATATAAGTTACTACATATTATAGAAGCTGTGAATAATAGTTAAGACCAGTTAGACTGAAGGAGGAAACTGAGAGTCTGCACTTAAATAATACTTGGGTATCTATTAGTCTATGGGGTATGTCACTCTTCAAATATAAAGACAAATGTAGGGCATGGAAGTAGAAAAGGCATTATAGGGTAAACCAAAAGGAATAGTTGCCCACCACCTTGATCCACCTTTTCTAATATTTGCAAGTGAGAGAGACATAGGCAGAATAAAAACAATGATAGCTTTTAATTAGATACTTACTGTATGATCAACTTGTAATAAGTGTCTAATATGGAATGTAATCCTAATATAAATGAACGTGGAAGGTGCAATTATTAACCACTTTTAATGCAGAAACTGAAGCATAGAGAGATTAAGAACCTAGCTCAAATTTATGTAGTTAATGGGTGACTGAGCTTGCACATGATCTAACTTGAAATTTCAACATTAAAGCTCATGCTCTTAACCATAATTATATCGCTCCCTCATAAAAGACACCATGTTTATGCCCTCATCATGTTGAGACAAAGGTTCCTAATTTTTTTTACTACATTCCTGCCTATTTCAATTATCATAGGCTTCATCATAAAATGTATAATATTACCTAAGCCATATTAAGTTGATTTTAGAAGTAGCTCATGTAAAACTTGGCAAAGAGTGGAACAGGAACAGCCAAATCAAATACATAAAAAGAGGTGAGTCACAGATTTGAAAGATTAGAGTGACTTCTGGTAATTTTCACAACTATGCCAATCCCCGAGCTATTGTGTCTTAAAGCCTCTAAAATGTTGCTTAATGTAATAATGACTTCTAAGATACAGCTGAAGTGGTAGGAGTCACACAGGTGCCAGAAGTAAAGAACGATGAACTAGATTATGGATTTCTATCAGAGATCAAATCAACATGAACTGCTGGCTCTCTCTTCCAAAGTCACACCTGAGGAAACAATAGAAAAAAAAAAAAAAAGAAAAGAAAAGACAATTTGAGGAACAAAAAAAAAAAAAAAAGAAAAAAGCCAGTCTGGACTTGGATGTGGATGGGTAGCTGCACCTGAGGCAGGCTGCCAGAGGCAGCAATGAAAGGCAAGTTTAGGAGAAAGCTTTATGCAATACTGTGGCCTCTTCCTGAGTTGTCTTGGAGCAATGATTTCTTCCCTGATTCAGGACAGAAATTATGCACAAAAGTGTTACTGAGCAGACTGGGGCCCATTTGCGTGTTGCCTTGGTATAAAACCCAACAATTAATGCTGGAAGGAGCCAGACTTTATTTTCAACATTCCAACCTCGGGAGTACTTAGAATGCCTCAGCTTAGAGCCTCCTTTCCCCCAAGACCCAGCACTTCCCATGTTGCTCACCAGGCAATAAGCCACAAACATCCCCCAGAGTTTCCCATGTTCTTATCTAATCTTAATCCAGCTGCACAAACAGTTCCCCATTCTCTCTTGGAGGTACCAAAGTCACCATCTCCACACAGCTCTTTCCTTCTGGGGTAAGTGGCTAGCAGCTTCTGGGTAATAGTCCAGAAAAAGCACAAGTCCAAAAAATCCAGGTAAAATCAAGGTGTAACAAGGCAGCATCTTGCAAGAAAGTCCTTGATGGCCCCAGAGTCAGCTAGAGCAGGCACGATCACAGCGGCAGCATCTCCTTTCTTATTAGACCAGGCCGCATGGCCTCCTTCCTCACTGTAAACTACAGAGCTGCTTGCTTACTTCTCCCTTCTCACTGCTCTCTTTCAAACCATGTGGAAAAAATCCCTTACTACAGGTAGCATGTCTCCTACCTCACTACTACTCACCACGTGGCCATGAACCCTTGCTACAGACAACATGCCTCCTTCCTCACTACTATTTCCCACATGGCCAAGGGAGAGAACAGCTGCTGCTCTTGAGTTTAAATCCTCACCCTGCACCTCCTCCATAACCCCATTTCCGACTCCTCCCACAGTGGGTTACATCTGTCTGTTCTCTGTACCTTCTGCCATTCTCCAGCTGCGGTTGTTAGTCCTGGCAGCATGGACCCATGACTCAGAGCAAACTGTCTCCAAGCTCTTGCTCAGGCACTGCAAGCCCCGGCTATGTCACAGGTTAAAGTCATGCCCATCTCCCTTGCCCTCCGCTATTTATTTATTTTTTAAAGATTTTATTTATTTACTTTTAGAAGGAGGGAAAGGGAGGGAGAAAGAGAGGGAGAGAAACATCAATGTGTGGTTACCTCTTGTGCATCCCTAACTGGTGACCTGGCCTGCAATTTAGGCACGTGTCCTGACTGGGAATCAAACCAGTGACCTTTCGGTTCGTAGCTGGCACTCAAACCACTGAGGCTCAGCCATATAGCATAACTGTTAAGCTAGCCAAGTTGCCAAAGATATGCAAAATAATTCTCAGTGGCTGTCCTTTGCTTCTCAATCCCCCATGCCAAGGCTGTGGAGGGTTTTTCTGAACCGCACTCTACATCCTGTATCAAACGGCAGACTACTGCTGTATTCATAATAACAGCAGGGCAGTGCAAAGCTCCGGAATGGAAAGCCAGCCACATTAGGCATTTACTCCTTCAACCTGCCTCTACAAACCATCAGGAACAGGGAGAAGGGATTAAAACCTAGGAGGCTATCTCCTCACAATCCTTCCTTCTAATCCATTGTCTGTGGAGTGGCCACATGTAAGAATGGCCAAGTAGTGCTTCTCTGATGCATGGGTCTCCTTAAGCACTTACTCATCCCCTCTTCTCCCCTTAAACTCACTGAGAGACATCCAGACTCGGTCTGGCTTCCTACTCTTGCCCAAGAAACTTTGCCTGTCAGCATAGCTGATGCATCTATCCATGAATTGAGTTCATGAGCTCAAGTGTCTAAACACCAGATGAATACAAACACTATAAAAGAGAAACAATGAAGTGAACTACATCTAATGCCTAAAGCAGAATTTTGATAAATTATCATAAATAATTATTGATATGCTTAAGGAAATTAGCAAGATGAAGGAGGAACACGAGCATTTAGCACTCAGCCTAAAGCCGCTGAGACTGGTGGAGGATTATTAGACGAGAAAATGGCTGGCCATCAATACTTTCGTGTATGCAAGAGACCTTAGGTATTGTACTTTTGCTGAAGGCTGTGCTTCAGTGGTTAGGGAAAAAAAAATGTTCACCAACTCAAGGAAAATGTTCTTTTCTTCTGAGAAAGGGTGAAAAAAATTACCCTAAAAAATTTCCAACAATGGATATCTATACCCTCTACAAGGGGTGAGAAACATCAAGCTGAGAAATCAACATTAAAATATCCCTTTATTGGGGACACTCCTGGGGTGCCAGGAAGAAGAAAATGCAGAACTACCCCTATTGTCCAGACTGAATGAGAGTTTAATAGACAAACCTCTTCTGAAGGGCAGCTTACAATAAAATATGAAAAAGCACTCGAAGAAACAGTGGCTGTGAGCAAGAGTCAGCAGATTTAGCACTCTAACACTTATTACAGAAATAACTGAAAGGTTGATTTTAAAAACCATGTTCAAATAATTTATTATAACTGAAGATTTGAGACCTAAGAGAAAGGATAAACGTGTTTTAAAAGGAAACTTTCAAAAATAGAATACTACTAATAAAACATGTAGCTAGCAAAATTAAAAATTAAATAGACTGATTAATAGCAGACCAAGCCATACAATTGATGAAATTATCCAAAATGTAGCCCAGGAATTCATTAGGATGAACATGTGACAAGAAGTTGGAGACATGGAGGAGAGGATGAGAAGATCTACTCTGTGTGATTGGAAATGATTGAAGGAAAATATACATTTGAATATAGAATGACAAATAAAGAACTTTTAAATATCACTGGGAAAAAACCCTTAGATTCAAGAAATGAAAGCAGTCTTAAACAAGATTTTAAAATATCCATGCTTAGAATGTGGTGAAACTACTGGACGATAAAGAAAAATATATTTTAGAAGCCAGAGGGAACAACTACTTAGAGCTGACTTCACAGCTTTAGGGGGAGGAGGAGGTTCTTCAAACTGCTAAGGGAAAATAGAGGTGGAATTCTCTAGCAGTATTAGTTTGCTAGGGTTGCTATAACAAAATGCCAGACTAGGTGGCTTAAACAATGTCTCTGTCAGCATTTCTCTAAGCTTGTCTATACCTGAGAGCTGTTCAAAGAGTATCATTAATACAGTTATTCATTCAGCAAACATTTGATCGCTTATTATAAACCAGGTACTCTTAGGTATAAGTGGTACAAAGATAAATAAGACAGGTTCCTATTCTGAAGAGATTACTGATTTAAAAGGAGAAGAAGGTGGTTAAAAAAGGGTTCTTTTCCCCTCCATGCCTTTCACTTTTCACTCTCTTGAAGTAAACAGAGTATTCTAGACAGCATGCCTCAAACTCTGGCATACTAAGAAACATCTGGGCATCTTGTTAAAGTGCAAATTCAAATTCAGGAGGTATACATTTCTATCAAGCTCAGGTGATGCTGAGCTGGTGCTGCTGGTGCTGGTCCCCCCTTTAAATGAGAAGGTCTAGGAGGTACTTTTCTTTTTTCAAGCCATGATGTATCATTTAGCTATTGTGGCATTCTGATCCAAACAGGACTTGGTGCTTCACTGACAGTCCTGTTCTGTTTGTTTTATAAGATTATGTCCATTAACCTTACTCTATCCAGTCGAATGAACAGTCTATGTCATTTGACTAAGTTAGCATTTTCTGAAAATTATACTGTTGGCTAAAAAAGAGCAAATAATAGTTTTCACTCAGAGTACATTGCGTTTTCCTGATTATAGTGCAGGTCCATGCTGGAACAAGAGCCATTTCAGCAGCAAAATTGGATCAGAATAATGTCAGGTGTTTGCCAAGACATGGAAAGAAAAAAATCATTTTGTAAAAATTACTCTATGTTTTACTGTTCTGTCTTTCCTCAACAGCCCATTCTAAACTGTTGCTCATCCCTCTCCCTCTAGAACTTTCTGGGAAAGGAATAAGTCTATTTAATTCCTGCTTGACTTGTTGTATACTTAAGACTATATTACTATATGATGCAAGAACATTAAGTTCTCCTTGCCTTTAGGTTTCTCTTCCCTACACATTCCCTATTATTTTCTTCCAGTTCAAACCCACTATTATTAGCAGGGACATTTACTAACAAATTTTGTGTATGACTCACAGATTTTACTTATCACTTGGTCTGTGTATTCCATTATATTGAAAGTTAATAATTGTACATTAATATGCTCTCTGAAGTAAGCTAAGAAGTAACTAATCAAATTGGGCAGCAGTAAATATCCCAAAGGATATTGGTCTTCAAAAGAGTCCTAAATTTGTTTCTGTTCACATTTCTAGAGTTCGACTATTCTTTGTCACTGCAGCATGTCCATAGAGAGAGAAAGCAAAGGAGGACTAAAAAGTGAAGGTAAAAAGTTACTCTAGCAAGTGTGAATGGAACTGGGCAGGGTACAGGTCTGCTAGGGAAGCGTTCAGAGTGATGCAGATTACAGTAGGGGATCTGAGAGAAACACAGTGACTCTAGTTTAGAGCAGCTCATAGATAAATGTGAATTTAAACAGACAATTTTGATTTTCATCCCACTCTTCATGCTATATAATAGGTCAATGCAGAACCAAAGCTCTCAAAAAGAGATCTTACAAATTACTCTTTGTGCTTTCATGAAACTAGATAATTTTTCTAAAGTTTCTAACTCAGGTCTAAGTATAAAGAAAAGTGCTCAATAAATATGATTTATAATCATAAAAATTATACATATTTCAGAAGCATCAGTGGAGTGAGACTACATATTCCCATGATTCTTAGATTTCCATACATGAACCTTTTTACCTGGCTTTAAAAATAAAAGATCCCATTAATCACTTGATGGCATAGTAACAAATACCATGAGCACAATACACAAGCTTCTGTGTGGCTGCTGGCCCCACCTAGCAGAATTTGCTCCAGCAGGGTCTGGTGCCTGCCAAGGCCTCCCTTTGGTTATGCTGCTTGTGGAGTTAACTGGGTCTTGCTCTGCTGTGCTCTGCAGTCAGCCACCAGTATGTTGGTTCTGGGGCCTCTTAGGAGTGACTTTGATTCAAGTCAACGTCAGGTGCTGCCTGTCACTGGTTCCGGAGTACCTGTGAGGAGCCTCAGGGCAATCTGTGGTGGGTAGCTGAATTTGCTGAGCATGGGTACATGTGGGAGGGTCCAAGCTGCACATCGGGGACAGCTGCTACCAGAACAGGCCTAAGGGGGGTTCAGCACAAAGCCCAAGGCACCCTGAGAGTTGCTGCTGCCTGCCAGCTGCTTGTTAGGCTCTGCCACTGAAAGAGCCTCAGGAAGTTTGACAGTTGTAAGAGGTAGGGTCTCCGGCAGTCACCAGGTGAGGGTGAATGGTGCTCACCTGGTTAATATAGTTTCAAACTTGATGCCTGTGCTGGGTCCAAGGACACTCAGCAAAAGTCTCAGGGTACACTGAGGCCAATTGTAACTCCTCTGGGGTCTATGGACATTTTCAATGGGGCACGATCTCAGGGAATTGTCAAGTGGAGCAAGCAGAGTTCATCAGGCTAGAGCAGATTAAGATTTGGCTACGTGAAGGGAGGGCTTTCAACAGGGACGGTGGTGCCATTGGGCACAAGGGAAGATGGCTCTCGCTCTAAAGCCACACAACTCAGCCTCTCCCTGTGTGTCTCTAGCAAACCCTGAGCCTGCTGGGAACTTGCTGTTTTTTTAAGAAAGACTGCAACTAAGGTCCAGGCAGGTTACCACTGGTAGAGCCTTCAGTCAGGCTTGAGTTGGGTAGGGTGGGGTCTCAGGAAGTCATCTGGGGGAAGCTAGTGCAGCTCCCCAGGATAATGTCCCATGGGTGGCAAAGCCCCATACAGGAAAGGTGGTGACATTTGGGTCCATGGGTAAAATGGCCCTTGCCCTAGAACCACAAAACTCAGCCTCTTACTGTGTTCCTCTGGCATCCTCCCAGTTTGCCTTGGATTCCTGGAAAGTTTTTCAAGAAAGGCTGCAACGTAGGCCCAGGCTGGCCACTGAGGGCAGAGCTCACAGCCATCCACTAGCTACATAGGGCATGACTTCAGGGAGTTGCCAAAGTAGAGCTAGTACAGTAGTCCAGTCTAATTCCATGTGGGTGGAGTGAACCACCCAGGGAAGGTGGCATCCATGGGGGTGCAGGAGAGGGACTTAACACAGGGACATTGGTCACTGTCCCTCCAGTGACCAATGTCCCTCCCCAAAGCCACACAACCCAGGCTCTTCTTGTATAACTTCAGCACTTTCCAAGCTCCTGATCCCTCCACCAGAGCCCAGGGTGAGTGCTTGCAAGTGAGATTTTATGCCCTGGTCATAGGAGGAAGTGAGTGCAACTTCCACCTGCTTCAACATCTTGGTTCTCTCTAGTCCATCCTTTTTCTTATTAAAAAGAAAAGAATTCCAAAGCATTTTAACTATATTTTATTTAAAACAAAAGACACAGTGATAAGGACATTTTTCTTTGTGAATATCCATGGTTCAATTCAAAGAGCTTCATTTGACTGCCATATATGAGGTCTGTCCAGAAAAAGTCCAGCCATTATTAATATAAGGAGAATAGTTTGCATGACATCGATGTAACCTGGCAGCCAAGGAAAGTGCACTGGAATGCACATGTGTGAATAATGATGACCTCACTGTACTAGTCAATGGGGGCAGTAGACACTGTTGAGTGAGCATGTGTACTGTGTGGTTGTCACATTCAAAATGACTGAGTGAATAGAGTAACAACTCTGCATCAAATTTTGCGTTAAGCTTGAACATTCCTCCACAGAAACTATTTGGAGGATTCAGAAGGCTGCAGCTACGGGCATCTGGTGATTGGCAGCTTCATCATGACAATGTGCCTGCCTGCTCATGAGTCATGTCTTATGAAGAGATTTTTGGCAAAACATCAAATCACCCAGGTGGCTCAGCCCCCCTACAGCTCAGCTTTGGCATCCTGTGACTTCTGGCTTTTCCAAAACTAAAATCACCTTTGAAAGGGAAGAGATGTCAGACCACTGATGAGATTCAGGAAAATACAATGGGGCAGCTGATGGTGATTGGCAGAACTGTGTGAGGCCCCAAGGTGTCTATTTTGAGGGGGACTGAGACGTCATTGTCCTGTGTACAATGTTTCTTGTATCTTGTATCTTCTTCAATAAATGTCTCTATTTTTCATATTACATGGCTGGGCACCTTTTAGACAGATTTTGTATGGGATCAAGGAATCTACACAAAGATTTGAAGAATTGAAATAGATGGGGATGGAGTCATGCATCATGAGACTGCCTCTTTTATCCACAAACGCTAATGGATTTGTCCAGGTTGTTTTTCCTAATTCTAAGCAAACTATTCCAACAGAGCAGTGAACTTTACTTGGCTAGTAACAATGATCGACTCTCCCATGATTAATACAATCCCATCTACACTTTTCTTTCTTATTCTTAATCTCATTTTGTTTGAAACTTGATCATTGAAGGTTCCACAAAATATACCCTATCAAGAGAGTCTTGTGCAGATACATGATTGCAGTGACTTATCCAGAACCTCTTAGCAGGTAGATGCTCTATGTGAATCTACATTCCTAATTTGTTCACTAGACCACATTGCTTTTTCATACAGGTGATTATTTTCAACTCTCTTGGAATTTTTAAACATCTCAATGTTTGAATTCAGTGAACTGAAACCAAACACCCTGGAGGGAAACATGTTCATCATGTTCTAGTATTTCTAGAAAGTTCCCTAGAAGACTCTGCTGTAGAGGGAAGGTTAAGAACTGTAGACACTCTCTGTTTGGTGAAGTACAATCAAGTATTGCTACCAGCAGAGGGCCTGCTATGTCTTACACAAAAGCTTAAAGAATGAGAATGATTTAAAGCTCGGGTCTCCTTTAAACCCTGTTCTAAGATCAGGGGTTAGAGGATAGCAACAGCCTGTACTACACTTCAGTCGAAAAGTGTGCAGAGGCCGAGGCCGAGGCAGAGGCAGCTCCTCAGAGCCTGATCCCCAACAGCTGGCTATTACAGTAATTTCACCTGGCAGCTGCAGATTTTCCCTTTGAAAGCAATCTCATCTGGCATGTCGGACAAGTTTTAGTGAAGGCTCTTGAAATAAAAGTGATGGCTAACTAAGTGCTTTCTTAAAGCCAAAAGCTAAGCAAAGCTGACAGGCTCTAAATTTTTCTTTAGAGATCTGTGCATACATTTGTCCCTTTCTGATTAAGTTTGTGTGGCTTGTTTCCCAACAAAATGAGAAAACAAAAGAGTCCAGAATAAGGTATTTGCATATGTATCACTTCTGATACTTGTCTCATGCTTCCCGAAGGATTTTAATTTATGGAGGTGACTGAGTGATGACACAGAAGGTCAATGCCACTGAAAGAAGAATTTATCACTTACATTTCCTGAGAGAAGGGGACACGCTCTGCCGCACCACACAGGGCCACAGGGGCAGCCCCAGTTCTGCTCAGGAGCAGAGGCAGCAGCGAGGGGAAAGCCTAGGCCAAAGCAGAGTAAACATTTCAGATTGGCTCTTTTGAATAATTCTGGTGGGCTACAAGGATGGCTGGTCTCTGGTTTCCTGGTGCCGGGCCCTGGAATGAATTAGGGCAGACGTTTGTCGGTTTGGTGTGTGAGGGTTAGATAAAGGAAATATTTGGGAGTTAGTTTGCATGTGAAAGATGAGCTCTTGGCCTCATCTTTCTATCTCTAAGAACTGGCTGACGCTGTGAGGACAGTCTCTCTGTCTCTCCCTAGTATCAAGATTTAGAAGATGTCAAAACATCATAAGATACAGAAAACTTAATAATATGATACTTCCTTCTGAAAAACTGTTGGATGGAATTTGCTGGGGTCACACGTGGCTGTGTTGGGGCTAAATTCTTCTTCAAGTTCTTCACGCAGCTAGTCAATGACAAGGGTCAGCAGGTGGCCATTGGTGAGCAGGAATACACCAAACAGTTCTCTTTCAATATTCAGGTAAGTAAGAAGATGAAATGATGCAGTCTCCAAATCTCATTGCTATGGGTTCTGTAAAGCAGGAGGGTGTTTATTCACCAGTCTTGTTTATGCAGGTTTTCCTGTATTTCTAAAGCTTCATTGATATATTGATCTGAAATGTAAAAATTTAGCAAAGAATAGAAAAACATTGTTTCCCTCTTCCTAAAGCAGAAAAGCCTAAAAAGCGAAAGTCTTCAATGTTCTATATACTATATGTAGCTTTAATATGTTAGTTGACCTATTAGAGCTTTTGAATTAGAAACATGTTCCTTAGATTCTACATTTAGCTATGCCCAGAATTGTAGACTCAGAATTTTGGAACAGTAATTTCATTGGCTATTTTACAGGATATTTTCATTTAATATTTAATTGTCTCTGGATCTGGTATCTAGAAAAAAACACATTTTTAAGGGGAATTTAGTTATGATTTAATACTAAAAATTTTGGAGAACTGGTAGAAAATACGAGAATAGTTTTTTTCTATGTCTGTGTTTTAGGGGTCAGCACATAAAGTAGCTATAATATTAGTTTGAGTAAAAATATGTATTGACACCAAATAAGCGCTCCTTTGCAAAGGAAACTTGCATCCCAGGTCAGTACACCTTTAATACAAGTTAAAGAGCACTGTGGAATGATGCTGTTCTCTTACAATGTTTTATTTATGGGACTCAGATACTCATGAAAAACTGAGGAGTACACCAGTAGGAGGCTGTGTAGGCAAGATTTGTTAACAAGGTAGAGTTATTTAACACATGTGGTTCCACCCCTACCTCTCTATCCCCTCCCCACCACCTCCAGCCCCCACCTCCAGACATTGGATTCAGTGTGTACATGTCACCTCTATGTAGAACACATACATGTTTCTCCTCTGAGCTTTTTAAGATTATAATTTTGAGCTAAAACTTTCCTTATGTATAGTATGTATATATAGTCTCACCTTAATAAAGATACTATTGGAAACCCAGTGAACTATTTTTCCATTTATATTTAAGCAATACTTATTCCTATAAAACTCAAAAAGGAAATTTGCTCTTTCTGATTCTCAAATGTTTACAGTTTTAAGAGGCGACACTTTCCCTTATCTATCTTCCACTTAAGGATTAAAGGAATCATTTTATTGATTTATTTTAAGAACAGCTAGTTTAGGCCTTAATTAACTTAAATAATTTGCCTAATCAATTTCATGAATATTCAGTTTATATTTTGTGTATAGTCTATATTCCATATATGTATCACCAATATTCCTTGAAACAGACTTTTCCAGGGTCCATGAATAAGTAATTAGTGTTGTTATATTTATATAATTTATTTAGGCACAAGGTTGGAATGTGAATGGGAACAGATGAAATCAAAAGAAGTTTTTCTGTTTTTCTTTTTGTTTCTTTTTGCAGAATTCGATCTTATGCTTCCGGCTCTATGACCAGGGAGATTTCAAATTACATAGTGTTGTTTCTTGGTTTGGCCTTGGCTGTGGCCTGCAGGATTCTTTAGAAGTCACGTTGAAGGCTGTGACTTTTTTTTATTGCTGTGGTGGGAAGCTGAATGAAGTTGGTTAGTGTTCTCTACTGTTTAGTAATAGGAACAAAGGGATCTTGAATATAGTTATGCTACAGGCATTTTTTCATGGATGACTCACATTCTAAATGATTGCTTTTTAATGCCACAGTTGAATAATACCAACATGTTGTAGGAACATAACAACCAGCACAAATCGAGGTTACAGTTAGATCATATGTGTTTATCTTGGACCTCTTCAGCACTATAAGGGTACAGTGGAGGAGGTGGGGCTATCACCTGTTCCATAAGCATTTATTAAGGGCTACTCCAACGCAGAAATTTTGCTGAGCACTGGTGATTTAGTCATGAGAGAGCATGACCCTTTTTCTCAATAAGTATGTAGTCTGTGCAGATATCAGATATACAAAAAAAAAAAAAAAAAAAAAAAAAAAAAAAAAAAAAAAAAAAAAAAAAAAAAAAAAAAAAAAAAAAAAAAAAAAAAAAAAAAAAAAAGCCATGCAGCATAGTATGGTACTCACCAGAAATGGAATGTGGAACAATCATTCATCAAAAATAAAAGCTGAGGAAGTTTTTAAGGTTAAAAAATCTTGTTAACAATTAATAAGAATCTGTATAATCTTTTGTAGTGCAACATGTAAGTAAAAATGATCATCATCAAACAAATAAGAGCCAAAGGTTATTGTGTCAGGCAGGCCCTGTGCTGAGTAATTTCCATGCATTATCTAATTCCATTTACATGAACTCAGAGGAGGTGGGCAATGTAGTTATTCCCCTCCCCCTTTTTCATGAGGAAACAAACATATTAAGGTAAAATGAACATCAGTGCTACTCAAAGTGGTCCACAAAATTGTTCTGGCCTATGAACTCTTTATTATTAATCTACAGTGAGTTAAGCATTGGGGACTTTACAACAATTTTACAGAGTAATTTTATGACTGTTGAACTAAAAGAAAATATAGGTTTGAGTTTTGTATATCTTTATTTTTAAAATTGTGGCAAAATGTACATAGATTTTTACAATTTAAATCATTTTTAAGTGTACAATTCAGTGACATTAAGTACATTTACAATGTTATTCACCTATCACTACTATCTATTGATAGAACATTTTCAGTACCCCAAACTGAAAACTCTATACCCACTTATTCCCATTGTCCTCTTGTTTGCAGACCCTGGTAACCTCTGATCTACTTTCTATCTCATGAATTTTCCTATTCTAGATATTTCATGCATTGTGTGTGTGTGTGTGTGTGTGTGTCTGGCTTATTTCACTTAACATGATATTTTTAAGATTTATCCATGTTATGTGTATCAGAACTTCATTCTTTTATATAGCTGAATAATATTTAATTTTGTATATATAATATATTTTATCTATACATTTTGCTGATGGACACATGTTATTTCTACCTTTTGACTATTGTGAATAATGCTGCTATGAACATTAGCCTACAAGTATCTGAGTCCCTGGTTGCAGTTCTTTTGGGTATATTCCTAAGAGTATACTTCTGGGTCCTATAGTAATTCCATGTTTAACTGTTTTAGGAACAACCAAACTGTTTTCACAGCAGCAAGGGTTCAATTATTTCCACATCCTCACCAACATACTTTTCCATTTTGGGTATTATAACCATCCTAGTAATTGTGAAATAACATTCACTTTGATTTTGGTGTACATTTCCCTAGTAACTAATGATTTTTAGTATCATTTAATGTGCTTATTGGCCATTTGTTTATCTTGTTTGGAGGAATACCTATTCAGGTCCTTTGCTCATTTAAAAAAATTGGTTGTATTTTTGTTGTTGAATTGTAGGAGTTTTTAAAAATATATTCTAAATACTAACCTCGTATCGGATTTACAAATATTTTGACCCATTCTGTGAGTTGTCTTTTAACTCTCTCAGTGATGTCCTTTAATGTACAAAGGTTTTTAATTTTGATTAAGTCTAATTTATGTTTGTTGTTGTTGTGGCCCTGGGTTTTCATATCATATCTAAGAAACCATTGCCATATCCAAGCTCATAAGGCTTTGCTTCTGTTTTCCTCTGTGAGTTTGCTAGTTTTTGCTTTAAATCTAGGTCCTTAATTCATATTGAGTTACTTTTTGTATATGGTATAAATTAAGGGCCCAACTTTATTGTTTGACATGTGGTAATCCAATTGTCTCAATGCCATTTGTTGAAGATTATTTTTCTTTAAGATTTTGGTATCATCAAAAATCAATTGACCATAGATGTAAGGGTTTATTTCTGGGCTCTCAGTTCTATTCTATTGATCTACAGGTCTACCCCTATTTCAGTACCACACTGTTTTGATTAATGTATCTTTGTAATAAGTTTTAAAATCAGTAAGCGTGTATTCTCCTACTATGTTCTTCTTTTACATTATTATTTTGGCTCTTCAAAGTCTTTTGAAATTTCATATGTATTGTAGGATCAGTTTAACCATATCTGCAAGAAAACTGTTGAAATTTTGATGGAGATTGCATAGAATTTGTAGATTATTTGGATAATATTGTCCTCTTAACAATTTTATGAACACTGCATACATTTCCATTTATTTGTGTTATTTTTAATTTCTTTTAATGATGATTTGTAGTTTTCAATGTATAAGTTTTGTGTCTCCTTGGATAAATTTATTTCTAAGTATTTTATTCTTTCTCATGTTATTGTAAATACAATTGTTTTCTTAATATTTTTTCAAATTGTTGTATATAGAAATATGACTAAAGCAATTTGTGTTGATTTAATATCCTATAATTTCGGTGAATTCATTTATTAATTCTAACACTTTTAGGAGGATAGATTTTTAGAGTTTTCTACATATAATATGGACTTCTTTTCCAACTCAAATATATTTTATTTCTCTGTTCTGCCTAATTAGCCCAGCTAGAACTTCCAGTACTATGTCAAATAGAGTGGGTGAATGCAGGCATCCTTGTTTTGTTTTTGATCTTAGGAGAAAAGCTTTCAGTCTTTCACCCTCAAGTACGACATTAGCTCTGGGTTGTTCACATGATTTTTGTCCTGTTAAGATGTATTCCCAGTTCACTTATTTGCTTTATTAAGACAGAATGTTGAATTTTGTCAAATGGTTTTTCTGCATCAGTCAAAATGATCATGTGCAGTTTTTCCTTAATTTTATTAATAATGTATATTAAATTTACTCATTTTGTATATTGAACTACCTTTACATTGCTGAGATAAATCCCACTTGGTTATGGTGTATAAGCCTTTAAATATTTTGCTGAATTCAGTTTGTTAGAATTACACTGAAGATTTTTGCATCTATGTACATAAGGGATAAAGGTCTGTAGTTTTCCTGTAGTTCTTTGTCTGGCAGCAGTATCAGGCTAGTACTGACCTCATAAAGTGAGTCGAGACATGCTTCTACTTACTTTTTTGAAACAGTTTGTGTAGGATTGGTAGGTTGGTATTAATTTTTCCTTAAGTATTTGATAGATTTAACCAGTGGAGGTAGCTGGACTTTTCAATATGAAGAGATTTTTTATCACTAATTAAATCTCTTCACTTGTTTTAAGTCTACTCAGATTTTCTATTTCTTTTTGAGCCAAGTGTTAGTAGTTTGTGGTTTTGTTTCTATATATCTCAAGGTATTTTCTAATTTTCTTATAATATATTATTTGATCTAATGTTGCTCATTAATTTGTTTTCTTATGGCTTTGAGCTCCTGCTAGTATTCTTTCATTTCCACCTGAAAAACTCCCTTCAGCATTCCTTGTATGGAAAATGTACTGGCTTCTTTAGCTACTGTGACAGAGAGTGGGCTGAGCTGATCGCTAAAGCATTACCTTGTCTCTGGCTACTCAGCTGGACTACAGTTACCGGCATCCTTTGCAGGAGTTAAGTGTGATGTATGACTGAGTTCTCGATATGATAATGGAATGTAAAAGTGCACAGGACTAACCCCTAAGACCTCACTCATGATCTGCTACTCTTCATCTTCCTTCTTCTGTTGGCTGGAGACTGACTGTGACCTTGGTGGCCACACATCGTAGATAGCAGGTTCTGTCAGTCTGCATCCCAGAACGGCTGCATGGGACCTTCCCACCCCTTCCCACACAATCCTTATTGGGCTTAATTTTGTATATTTATTAATGCTTAAAATTGTTAATAAAGATTTTATTTATTTATTCATAGAGAGAGGGGAAGGGAGGGAGAAAGAGAGGGAGAGAAATGTCAATTCGATGTATGAAATAAACGTTAATCGGTTGCCTCTCACACACACCCTGACAAGGGACCAGCAACCTAAGCGTGTGCCCTGACTGGGAATCACACCAGCAGCCTTTTGCTTTGTGAGAAGATGGGCAACTAACTGAGCTACACCAGTCAGGGCTAATGCTTCAACTTTCATTGGTACGCCTTTGAAGTTTGGGGGTTTTTCAGTTATATCAACTAGCATTACCTTCATGCATTCTTATTTGACTCATTTACTCAATAGATCATGTTTTCCCTAATTTCCATTTTTAAAGCTTAAAACATGTAGCATTATGTGACTTCTCCAAACTTTATAATCCTTGTCCAGGCTTTCACCAAGTGTAATTGATTTCCCACTATGGAGTTGCTCCTTTCCAGTGGTTATCATTCAAATCCATCTCTCTTCACTTCAGTTTCAATACTCAACAAATATTTATTCTATTTCCATTTTGGTCCAGGTCCAGTACACAGATTATAAAGGCAAATACAAAAACCATGGTTTCAATATAGCGTTTGCTGAACACATAAGAGTGTTCTCACTAAACTTCCTCCTCCGGACTATCCAGGCAATTTTATACACCTCTCCAGATAAATCTCCTCATATAAATATTTTGCATATTCCTGTTACTCATGACATAAAATGCAAATCTCTTGACTTCTATGTAAAGCACTTTCCTTATCTATTTGTGATGTATTTTCTCCCACTTTCCATCATTTTACTTTGATCTTTGTCATGGCACCCTTCTTTCTAGTTGAACACATCACGTTTATTCCCAAATCCAGGTCGTTGTGTTGTACCTCACTTGTTTTATTTTCTCTTTTCCCCTTCACCTAATCAGGTTCCAGTGTTATTACCTCTCCTACTTATGAAAACATGCTCTAAACAAACAAAAAAACTGGGAAACTCATTCACACTCAAATTTGCTCTTGATTGCACGTAGGAAAAGATGTTCTTTCTGACAGATCTCTTTTTTCTTTTTTTCCCTGTATCTTTTTACCAATAACACATGTCTGGATAAAGTAAATAAATATTTAATATGTAATCATTATGACAAAAAATTTTAGAAACTAAAAGAAGATTGTCCACATTTCTAACACCAGACCATCAGGATCCATGCTGATAGGGATCAAGTAATCTTCTGGGCATTGGAGATCTGGTGAGGAAGTGGAGCAAGACTCTAGAAAACTGTTGAATGAGTCACTATTATTTCTAGAACTGAAGGAACAAACATAACTGAAGTAATCAAATATTTCAGTTAAATTTTACTTCAGGGAAAAACAGATACAAACATAAGACAACTAAAAGAAACCACAAGGCACAAATTAATCTTTAATTTCTTTTAACCAAAATTTCTTGTGATTTTTCTTATGATAAGGTGTGTGGATACCACATTAGGATGCATAGGAGGAGACAATGGGCAATGTTTGAAAATAATTATGGATAAATTTTACAACAACATGATATGACATTTTTGATACCGTCATTTTTATTTATTGTTTGGTATTTTGTTTTAATGATTTTTTCACTTCTTTTTTTCCTATATTTTTATTGTTGACACTATTACAGGTGTCCCATTTCCCCTTCTTTGCTGGCCTCTACCCACCCTCCAGCCCCGTTCCCTCAGGCCGTCCCCACACTGTTGTCTGGGTCTATGGACTATGCATGTATGATCTTTGGCTCATCCCTCCATCTTCTTTCATCCAACCATTTTAAAATGTACAGTTCTTTCACTGATCTACTAGATTACCATTTAAATTATTTTAATGATATGGTACTGCTTGAAACCCTAAAGGTAAAATTGGGACATGTCTTACACTTTCTGTAAGTATTCAGGATCAACTACAAAGGAAAAGGACAGAGCGAGAGTGTCAGCCCTGCTGGGCATGAACACATCCTCAAAGCATATTTTCCTTCTTGTCCCTTGATTGATGAGTTTAATATATTCTTATGTGCACTGCCTTTTGTGTAAGACCAGAAGCTGCTAGTTAGGAGATAATAAGCATAATGCTGTAATGTGAAACTCAAAGGCAGTTTTAAGATTGGGTTTGTACTGTTGCATCTCACTGCAAGTATTCCTGTGTGAAATCCATACTGTTATGTGACATTTGGGGGAATAAAGAGGCAAACAAAATTCCCCACAGGAATCAAAGTCATTGCGTGCTTTGACTGTTCTCTTTAAAAACAACCCACCGGTTTTGGCTTCTAAAAAATCTGCTAAGAAAGAAAGATGCTTATCACTAACATGCCAACAGGAAATATCTCTAAGCTGACACGTCATCTTGTCATGTCCTGATGCAGTGTGGTCCTGGCATTAGCCAGGAAGCATCCAACGAGGCAGGGAAGCTTTCCTGGTCACACAGCCCCACTTCTAGAACTCTGAGGGCTTTCAACTCTGACTGAGAGTGCTGCAAGGACTTTTGTTTGGCAGCTCCATTCTTGTAGCATACCATTCATAAAATACACCCATACCTCATTTTATTGTGCTTAGCTTTGCTGTGTTTCACAGATACTGCAGTTTTTACAGATTGAAGTTTGTGGCAACCCAGCATTGAGCAAATCTATCAGCACCATATTTTTTCAATGACATTTGCTCATTTTATGTCTCTGTAAAATTACCAATTACAGTTTGGTAATTCTTGCAACATTTCAATGTTTTTCAATTTTTTATTATTATATTTTTATGGTAATCTGTGATCAGTAGTCTTTGTCAGGGCTCAATCATGGTTAACATTTTTTAGTAATAAAGTGCTTTAATCAAAGTACGTACATTTTTTTTTTTTTTAGACACAATGCTATTGCACATGTAATAGACTATAGCATTGTGTAAACATAACTTTTATATGCACTGGAAGACAAAAATTGTTGTGTGAATAACTTTATCATGATATTCACTTTATTGTGGTAGTCTGGAACTAAACCCACAATATCTTCCTTCTAAACCAAATAACATAGGTTATCTTGTCCCAGGCATCTAGTAATTGAATACTGACTCTATTACCTACTACTTGTATGACTGGGTAAGTCATTCAGATTTTCTGAGGTTCAATGACCTCATCTGAGCAATGGGAACAGCAAAAGCGATCTTAGAGGATTTTGTGAAAATTAAGCAATTTGCATATGTACAGAACTGATTAGATCTGTGTAGAAAAAATCAATTTTCTCCTCCTACATAATACTATTTATGCAGGTTTAACCATAGCACCATACCAACACTTGCTGCAAGCAAATAGTCATTTTTTGGCAGTATGGAGCTCAGAGGGGTCATAGCTCTCCCATTTTCATGCTGCCCAGTGGTTCTGTGGTGCCACCACAGACACGTCAGAAACCAACAGGAAGCACATGTTGTGATTCTTTGTTATCCATGAGGGCAGAGAGTTGAACCAACAGATAAGGCACTGTAGCTTTCTTTTGCGAATAACAAATCGCCACAAGGTTAGCAGTTAAAAACAATGCCCATTTATTATCTCCATTTGCTTGGATCAGGAGCCCAGGCATGGCTTGACTTGGTCCTCTACCCAGAGCCTCCCAAGACAGCAGTCAGGGTGGTAGTCACACTGTGGTTCTCGTCTGGGGATTGGGGTGCTCCAAGACCATTCAGGTGTTGGGAGAATTCAGCTCCTTGTGGTGGTACAGTTGAGGCTCTCAGCCTAGAGGCAGCCCCTCTTCACAGGCAATTTGCTGCATGTCTGTTTGCTTTCTTTCCTGAGGCCAGCAGGAGAGCATGTCTTGATATTTCACTTTCTTTTGAAGGTTCCTTCCATTATATCAAGTCCACCCAGAATATCCGTGTTGATGAACTCAAAGTCAACTGATCAGTAATGAAATCATGATGCTGATATATGCCATGACAGTCACAGGTTCTGCCCACACTCAAGGTGAGTGGATTCTGCAGGGCGTATACAACAGGGAGTGTGTGCCTGGGAATTCTGCCTGCAACAGTCATGTGGTCCAGAGCCAATGGAATATCTCCAGAAGAAGGCATCTTCAAACTGATGCTTGGCTCTGTTTTTCACATCAGATCTATGTTTATTGCTGATAATTTACATTTAATCTGAAATGACAATGGCATTCTCAGCATTAGACTGGTGGCAATGGATGCTAAGAACACCAGGCCAACCAATTTGATATATAGCCATCAAAAACAAAATATTAATTTGAGCATAGTTTAAGGAGCTAAGCTAGAAGTAGACATTTATGCCAGGTATACTCTTTAAAGTATTCACTCTAGGTTCTTCTATTTTAAACTTCTTAAAAGTTCTGAGACTTTTATTTTGTGTAAGGTGAGGAAATTCTATCTCAGAATAAATGACTCACCCAAGGACATATAGACTATGTAAGAGCTGGGATTTGAACCTGTGTCTACCTTACTTAGCCCAGTTTTTTTTTTTCAATATAACATTCTACTTTTTCTGTTAAAAGTAGGGTCATCCCATATGGAAGAATTTTTCTCATGCATGCTCTGAGGTATGGCCATTGATTATTCTTTGAGCTTTATCAGGTGCATGCAAGAATGAAAGCATAGTCACGGTGAAATTCCATATCTTAACAGGACACAGGCATGATCATTTTGATTGTTAAAACATACTCAGGAAAAAGATTTTGTTATAAAGGATGACACTAGATTGCCTTATCCAGAATTAAGATTGATAGAATATGTGAGTTAACTACAAATGTCACTGATTAAATATTTGTTTGCTCTTTTTAAACATTTACAGACTCTATCACAGTTACTCCTGCAACTGGGATTTACACAGGACCATTCTTTTCTAGGTGATTAAAATTGGCTCTTTTGTATATCCTCAATACATATTACTCCATATTATATTTTATTTCAATATTGTTTATGCTTTACTTTCATATTATTTTCCAGTAGAATATGGCTTAGCTAGGATTTTCTCACAATTTTAGGTTTCGAAACTTACAGATATTATAATGATCTAAATAAGTTTTGTAAGAATGAAGATATGAAATATAATTTAATCTTAGTAAGGAAATAACTGAATATAAAAAGCCAGTAGGACTTTTGGGGGAAATTATTTATACAAAGTAAGAGACCCTTGATGCGCCTTCAAGTAAAGTAGAAAAATACCCATCCTGTGACACAGGGCAGTGGAAAGGGTGTATCACTGTCTTTTCCAAGGCTCTGGGTGTGATCAGAGGAGGTGGAGAGAATGGAGGCCCTTTCTTTAGAATTTGAGACTGTTGGCTTGCTTCACCAGTGGGCTGAGGATAGAATTTACACTGTCTGTAATCCAGAAACACTCAGGCCCATAAAACAACATACAAATTTATCCTAAGCCCAGGTTGTTATGGGATGAATTATGCTCTCCTCTAATTCGTATGCTGAAGTCCTAACCCCCAGCACCTTGGAACATGGCTGTATTTAGAGGTTGGGTCTTTAAGAGGTCATTGAAGTAAAACGACATCATTGGTTTCTAATCCAATGTAACTGATGACCTTACAGGAAGAGGAAATTTGGAGACAGACATGTTCAAAAGGAAGACCACATGAAGGCACAGGGAGAAGGCCATCTACTAGCTAAGAGGAGAGGCCTCAGGAAAAACCCACCTGCTAACACCTTGCTTTTGCACTTCTAGCCTCTAGAACTATGAGAAAGCAACTTTCTGTTGGCTAAGCCCCAGTGTGTGGCGCTTTGTTCTGTCGGCTCAGTAAACACAGGAGAGTGACTCCACAACCTCAGTGGATTCTCATGGAAAAATACAGTCTCACTAATTTCCATACCTCAGTTCATAAAATGTATAGCAAAGGGGGCCATATTCTACTATGAATTAGAAAATGGTTATAACTTCAAGAAGTTAAAAATTATAATGACAATCTAAAGTAGAGCATAATATAAGCATATTAAAAATTCTTAAAGTCACAAATGAAGGCATTGACACCTCAAGAAAAGATTAAATATTTGAAAATCAAATAGGCAAGAATTTGGGACAAGAATTTACAGATATTAAAAATATAATCTTTAAAATTAAAAAACAAAAGGTCAATTAAATAGCAAGTTAAAGACAAGTATGATAATCTTAAAGATAGATATGAGGAAATTATATAGCATTTATTAAAGAGGTAATTAATGAAAACTATAAGTTTTGAGAGAAATGGAGAATAGAATGAGAAAACCAATATGCAAAGAAATGTTAGAAAAGTAAAATAGAATGAAGGAGAGATAATAAAGGTGAGAAGATGATGGAATAACATTTCTGAGAGAAAAGTACAGTTAAATACAAGCTTTAATAAGATTAAACTAAAATAATTTATTCAAGACTTTCAGCTTTCTTAACGACGTCATGAAAATTAGATGTTTCACAGCGCATGCATTCCTTCTCCCTCCCCCACTGGGAAAAAACAATGGCTGCGCAATCAACTCTACCTTCTGTCACCAAGGCTAGCGCTCATCTCATCTAGCATCAGTTTGGAGGAGATAGCAGCGTGTTAGATGAAGAAGTGCTGCACTAAGGAGCTCTGTTCCTTTGATTAATTCATTTAGCCTCTTGGGTACTGTTTTCTCCTTTGTAAAGAACGCGTTGAATGTACGAGAGAAGACAAAAGCAAGGTCTGGCACCAGACAAGCCTATATACACACAGCCTGGTTCACCCACAGACTTGCTGCCAGGCCTTCTGAGCTCTGTAAATATTTATTGAGAGAGTTACCTAATCTCAGTTACCTGGTCTGAAATGTGGAGGTGGCAGACCTGACTCAAATAGTTGTGGGAGATCATTGAGATATATTCTATGTGATTTGGTTAGTATTGTGTTTAGCACAGATTAAGGGGTCAATCACAGATAGCTGATGCTTTTCGTATCTCTAAGGTCCCTTGTAGTTCTTACATTGTCAGAATCCACAATTTGGTCTCATTAAGTGTAAAACAATTTGTAGGGGGTGTGGGAATGAAGTATTTTATATTGCGGTTTCTTGGATCTTTATTTGACAAGTAAATTGCAGTAAACTCATTTTAAACATGAAATGAAAGGTTTATTTTTCCCCTGGGAAGCTTTGCTTGACTTTATTACAAATAGGTGCAAAGGCTGACCCCTTGTGGCAAAGAGTGATGACTACAGACTGGACGTTTTGCTGGGACTCCAGCTTTAAACATTTACTGCAGACAAGGCAAGCAAGGAGGTGGTGATGGAAGCTGCACAGGTGCTACATTTCTGTACTTTGACTGTATTACAAAATCTGATTCCAGAGGGTCACTGCTGTTTCTCAGGCATAGAAGCTTAAACCTGACTGCATATTTTAAAAGTAGTCTATGAATAATGTAAGAACACAGCTATTACATGCTAAGTTTTTAATCAAGTTAGCTCTCTCCAACCTTTTCTTTCTGAAGCTTTAAGGAAAATAGAACTTTAATGTCTTATTATTCTGGTTAAAATAGCCCCATGGAAAAGTCTGTCTCATAATTCTTATTTTTTTATCTCATAGCAAAGTTATGCTACAAATATTCCCTGTACATTGCAAAAATGCATATAGCACATATCAGAATGAAGAGAAGAAATTATTCAGTGGTGTGACAGAGATTTCCTTATCACCTTCTTTTTCATTTTTTTAAATATATTTTATTGATTATGCTATTACAGTTGTCCCATTCTCCCACATTATTCCCCTCCACGATGCACATCCCCTCCCACCAGAATTCCACATCCCCCTTAGTTCATGTCCATGGGTTGTACATATAAATTCTTTGGCTTCTACATTTCCTATACTGTACTTAACCTCCCCATCTATTTTCTACCAACCATTTATGCTTCTTATTCTCTGTACCTTTCCCCCTCTCTCCCCACCCCTCCCTGCTGATAACCCTCTATATGATCTTCGTTTTGGTGATTCTATTCCTGTTCTAATGTTTGATTAGTTCCTTTTTGTTTTTGTTTTTAGGCTCGGTTGTTGATAGTCGTGAGTTTGTTGTCATTTTACTGTTCATATTTTTTGATCTTCTTTTTCTTAGATAAGTCCCTTTAACCTTTCCTATAATAAGGGCTTGGTGATGATGAGCTCCTCTAACTTGACCTTATCTGGGAAGCACTTTATCTGCCCTTCCATTCTAAATGATAGCTTTGCTGGATAGAGTAGTCTTGGATGTAGGTCCCTGCCTTTCATTACTTTAAATACTTCTTTCCACTTCTGGCCCAAATGGAAGCATAACTAGATATATTTTGCCTCCTCACACAACCAAAAGGACAACAAATTTATAAACAAAATACAACCAGAACTGACAGAAAATTGAACTGTATGGAAGTATGACAACCAAGGAGCTAAAGAAGAAACATTCATCCAGACCTGTAGGAGGGCAGAGATGGGCAGCCAGGCAGAGAGGACTTTCAGCCAGGTGGTGGCTGGTGGACCTGGTGGTCCCACATCTGCCTGTGGATAAACTGGGAGGAACAACTGGGGAGCGAGATAGATCGCACAACCCAGGGTTCCAGCCTAGGGGAAATAAAGCCTCAAAATCTCTGACTGAAAAAAACCTGTGGAGGTTGAGGTAGCAGGAGAAACTCCCAGCCTCACAGGAGAGGTGGCTGGAGAGACCCACAGGGTCCTAGAATGTACACAAACCCACCCACCCAAGGATCAGTACCAGAAGGGCCCAGTTTGCTTGTGGGAAATGGGGAAGTGACTGAATGTTGGCTGAGAGCTGAGCAAGCAGCATTGTTCCTTCTTGGACCCCTCCTTATCACCTTCTTAGTGTGCTTTGCATTTGTTATGGGAGGGTCCCTGGGATGGTGGGCAGTACTGGCTGCTGCAGGTCAGGTTCTCCAGATGGAGATGATGAGACTGAATTGGGGGCAAGATATCTGGAGGCCAAGTCTCTGAAGGGAGAGAGGAAGAGGAAGCAGGACTGGGCCCAGGCAGAGGACTAACAGTAGATGCAGGATCAGCAAAGCCTCAGCTAACCCAGTGGAACTCTGCCAAGAGGCTGGCCCAACCTATGTCTGTGTTGGGCCCAAATGCCTGGGTCTCTGTACCTGCCTGGCTCACCACTGGACGCAGGCTGCTCCCCCAGGAGCATGGGGCTCTCTGCACCTGAGAGCCACTGGATGGGAACTACAGCAAGTCCTTCCTTGAAGGGAAATGTGGAAGCACATGTCTGTGTTTACCACATGTCACTGACTAAGGTGAGGGGACAAAAAACCTCACTTCATTCCCACTTTTGATAGAAAGCATTCTTGCTGACCCTCAAATGCAATTTAATTGCAGCTCCAATTATTTATGCCGAAAGCTCTTCTTCCCTCTACTGCCTTTGTCTCCTAAAAATTCATGAGGAGCAGTGTTATCCTTCCCTATATAATCTCTCCTGCTGTGGCTTTGGCTAAGCTTTCCTTTCTCTCAAAAGAAATGCTAGCCTGTATTTCCAAATTGTATATATAATTATTATGCTTTGCAATTTTTAAGTATGTATATTCTGTTTTTTTCTAATGAAACTATAAGCCAGGAATTGAAAAAAAAAAAAGAGGTTTTGCCTTGCACTACAATGCCGTTCATTTGTTGATGGCTGCCTGGAGGACAGCTGTTGAGAAGGACTCCGACTCTGAATCCAAGCTCAGAGAGTACAGCCACCACTGATGACCTTCATGGTCACGCCAGGGAAAGAGATGGCATCTGTTTCAGTATTTGCTTTCCAACCCTGTTCTCAGCCACTGGCAGTTAACATGGCAATGTGTTAAAAAGGAAAAAAAAAGACACTGCCCATTACTTGCTGAATGTAGAAATGAAATTGATGTAAGCTTCTCAAGGGACCTTTAGGTGTGCAGTGTGACACTCTTACAGACAAGTTTCTGTGGTACATACTCAGAAGTGAAGTTGCTGGATCCTAGCTGGACATTGGTGCTTGATTTTGTTTTATCAGATACTGTCATGTTCCTCTCTAATGTTTGTTCCCCAAGGGCTCCTCTATTATCCATAACCCTAGCACCTGCCGTTATCCACCTGTAACTTGCACATTGAAACCAGGAGGACTCATGCATTGGTACAGAGCTTTAGTTCTGCCCCCTCCCGCCCCCGCCCCACCTCAGCACTTTCAGATCCTGTGACTCTTTCTCTCTGACTTATAACTTTTCTGTACCTTTCTCATAATTTTTCTGTACCTTTAAGTAATAAAAATCTCATAACTTTTCTATACCTTTAAGTAATAAAAATCTCATTTTCAAGTCATAAAATATAGTTTTAGTTTGGTAATTAGATGTGCAGCCCATGTAAGAGTCAGTTTTAATCTTAATTTAACACAGAGTCTGCAGTTTGGTTCTGTTGCAATCGGGAAGTCTGCACTTGGAAAAGGGGCAACAGGTCAGTTTCTTTTCTCACTTCCCACATTGTGATTCCACCCTCCCCCGTCATCTAATTCAAAGTGATTTCTGCCCCTCCAGGTGTAGAGCAAGGCAGAGTGAGGAGAGGTGAGGGAATCAGAGCTCAACCAGCTCTGTTGTGGTCATCTAGCAGCTGAACCCTCTGGACTGGAGAGATTTATATTTTAACACTTTTTCCTTTATTTTTATCATTGACACTATTGCAGATGTCCCCATTTCCCCCTCCTCCCATCCCTGCTCCCCCTTCCCTCTGGCCATCAACACACTGTTGTCCTTGTCCATGGGTTATCTGTTTAATTCCTTCACCTTCTTTCATCCAGTCCCCCGCTGTCAGCTGTCAGTTGGTTCCACTTGTCCATACCTCTGTTTCTATTTTGTTCGTCAGTTTATTTTGTTCATTGGATTCCACATATAAGTGAAATCACATGGTATTTGTCTTTCTCTGACTGGCTTATTTTGCTTACCATATTACTCTCTGAGTCCATCCATACTGTTGCAAAATGTAAGATTTCTTTTTTACAGCCATGTAATATCCCATTATAATTCACATATCATAAAATACACAATTTTAATGTGTAAAATTTAGTGGGCTTTGGCATATTCCCAAAGTTGTGCAACCATATACCCTGCCTGATTCTAGAATATTTTTATCACCCCCAAAAGAAAACCTGCACCCAAAAGTAGTCATTTCTATTTCCCTCTCACCTCAGTCCTTGGCAATCAATGATTTATGTCCTATGTCTATGGATCTGCTTATTCTGATCATTTCACATACACATAGGATCATGCAATCTGAGGCCTTTGGTGACTACCTTCTCCCACTTAGCATAATATTTTTAATGTTCATCCATGTTGTAGCATGTCTCGGCATTCCATTCCTTTTATGGAGGAATACAATTCCATTATATGGATATATCACTTTTTATTTATTCATTCATCAGTTTTTGGACATGCGATTGCTTCTGCTTTTTGGCTATTATGAATAACATGGCTATGACATTCATGTGCAAACCTTTTTAAGGGAACACATGATTTGAATTCTCTCCAATATATACCAAGAGTAGAACTGATGGGCAATACAGTAACTTCTATATTTAACATTTTGGGGAACTGCCAAGCTGATTTTCAGTGTCTAATTTATTTTTCACTCCTCCCAGCAGTGTACGAGGGTTCCAGTATTGGTATATTTTCACCAATATTTGTTATTTTTAGTTCCTGAATTTTTATTTATTATAACTATCTAGTGGATGGAAGTGGTATTTCATTGTACTTTTGATTTGAATTTCCCTAATGACAAAGGATGTTGAGCATCCTTCCATGTCTTTGTTAGCAACTTACTGATGTTTTTATTTGTATGTGCTTATTATTTAAAAATAGTTACTTGTCTTTTTATCACTGAGGTATAAGTATTCCTTTTGTATATGGATGTTAGATCCTTCTCAGATATATAATTAGAAATATTATCTCCCATTTTGTGGGTTGTTTCTTTATCTTTCTGACAGTATCCTGACACACAAACATTTATTTTTTTTTATAATGTATGATTAATCTGTTTTTTCTTTAGTTTTGTATGCTGTAAGGATCATATTTAAGAAACTGTTGCTTAATCCAAGGTCATGAAGATTTACTCATATCTTCTAAGAATTGTATAGTTTTAGCTGTAGCATTTTGATCTTTGGTGTATTTTGAATTCATTTAATTATATGATGTGAGGTTCAGTTTTAGGAGTGTTGCCATCTTAACAATATTGTCTTTCAATCTGTGAACAGGGCTGTCTTTCCATTTATTCAGGTTTTTTTCCATTTCTTTTACCAATGTGTTTTAGTTTCAGTGTAGACATTTGCACTTCTCGGATTAAATTTATTCTTCAGTATTTTACTTTTTTGATGCTATTGTAAATGAAAGAGCTTTCTTAATTTCATTTTCAGATGGTCATTGCTAGTGTACAGTAATACAACAGACTTTTGTGCATTGACTTATATCTTACAACCTCGCTAAACTTGTTTATTAGTTTTAATTTTTGTGTACATGCACATATGTGTGTGTTTTTCATGTGTGTGTGTCCATGTGTGGATTCTTAAGGATATTCCATATACAATATCATATTATCTACACAGATACATAGTTTTATTCTTCCTCCTAACAGTGACTTTTTTTTTTTCCCCTAGCTTAATTGTTCTGGCTAGAATCTCCACTATGATATCAGATAGAATTGGCAAGAGTGGACATTCTTGTCTGTTCCTGATCTTAGGAGCTAAGAAACTTTGCTTTCATCATTAAATAAGATGTTAGATGGGTTTTTTTATAAATGTTCTTTTTTGTACTGAGGAAGATCCCTTCTGGTCCTTATTTTGTGATTGTTTTCATCATGAAAAGGTGTTGGATTTTTTTCAAATCTTATGATTGTTCTGCATCCATTGGAATGATTATGTGAGATTTTTCCTTTGTGTTTTATTAATGTGATATATTCCATTAATTGATTTTCACAGTTAAATCAACCTTATATTCCTGGGATAACCCAGGAACCTGGGACCCATTTGCTTGTAGTGTAAAATCCTTTTTATGTGCTCTTAGTCTAGGTTTGTTAGTATTTTGTTGAAGATTTCTGTATCTGTGATTATAAAGGATATCGGTGTGTCATTTTCTTGTAATGTCTTTGGTTTTAGTGTCATGGTAACAATGGCCTCAGAAGATGTGTTAAGAAGTGATTTCTTCACTTTTTATATTTTGGAAGAATTTGTGAAGAATTGGTGTTAACTCTTCTTTAAATATTTGGTACAATTCATCAGTGAGCTCTGGTCTTTGTTTTTTCTTTTTGGGAAGTTTTTGTTTAATAAAGCAATCTCTTTACAGAGTTTTAAAGAGGTTGAGTAACTTCTGCATTTTGTTGGTGATAGTAGGACACGAATTCAAGCAATTTTGACACCAAAATCTGTGTTTTAACCCACTAAAATACACATCTTTGTTTATATTTAATAGTGTCACTATGAAGATAGTACAGTATTAGTTATGATTCTCCACAAAAACTGAACCAGCAGGAGATATAGACATGACTTATGGGAATCAGCTCACATGATCATGATCCATCTGTGAGCTGGAGAACAAGGAAAGCCAGCAGTATAATGCAGTCCAAGTCCAAAGACCTAAGAATCTGGGGTGACAGGTGATGTTATAATTCCTGGTTCAAGTCCCAAAGCCCAAGAACAAAGAGCACTGATGTCCAAGGTGAAGAGAGGATGAATGTCTCAGCTCAAGCAAAGACAGCAAATTTGCCCTTTCTCTGCTTTTTTTTTTTTTTTTTTGCCTTTGAGGGGTGGGGGAGGGGTGGCAAGGGATAGAAATATTGATGTGAGACAGAAACACCGATTGGTTGCCTTTCATATGTGCCCCAAATGGGGACTGAACCTGCAACCTACGCATGTGTCCTGACCAGGAATTGAACCAGTGGCCTTTTGGTTTATGGGATGATGCCCAACAAACTGAGCCACAGAGGCCAGGGAATTCCTGTGATTTCTTTGTTCTATTCTAGTCCTAAACAAACCGGATGATGCTCACCAACATTGGTGAAAGTAATCTTCTTTACTCAGTGTGTTGATTCAAATACTAATCTGGAAACACTCTCAGAGACACACCCAGAAATAATGTTTTAACAGCTGCCTGGGCAGCCCTCAGCCCAGTAAAGTTGATGCATAAAAATGACTGTTACAAATACCTGTATGTTTACGTATTTTTTTTAGATTATAGATGAGTTCACAGAAGAAAATAAAAATATCCACAACCACTTTTCAATATGTTGGTGTATTTTCCTTTAGTACTTTTTCTAACTATATTATCCATATGCACATATTTAGTATAAATTAGATATGATTGTAATAACACTTTCCACACAATTTTTTTCTTTATTTATTCAATTACATCTCATGAGTGAGTTCCTATGTCACTAGTAATTCTTCAAAAACATTCCATTAACATCATTGCATAATATACCACTGTGTAATCTCTTTAATCACAGAAGATTTTCCTCTTTTCCTATTTAATATTCAGACATTTTAATGTTGTTTTCTGCTATGATAAATAATGCTCTTGGGTCATCTTTGCCTATGTCGCACCTATAATTTTCCAATATATTTTTAGAAGCAGAATAGTAGATCAGAGGTTAGGGATATTTGTAAGATTCTGCCTCTGCTTGGCAGGGGAAAAGATTTACCAATTTATACTTCTACTAGTATTATGTGAATTTTGTTTATATCATCTCTAATAATAGCATTGTTGTTTTAAAATCACTTTCTCTTTGCCATCCAACTGGAAACAATGATAATAAGTGAGAGTGTATATACCATTGGGATTAGAAAAATGGAATTAAAAAGCTCTTGTCTTCTAGCATGCCACATCTATGTACTCAAGTGCATGCAGTGCCTATTCAAGTTCATTTTTTAAATCAGAAATAACATGGGTTGGTGGCACTGAAGGAAATGTTTCATGCCGAGGTCAATTTATTCTTTACTTTTTAAAAACTTAATGTCCTTAGGTAAATTTTACCTAATACCGAGTAGTGATGAGAGTACGCTTGGAAAATCATAAATGTATACAAAATGTAATGCAGACATTACTGAAAATTTGAGGATTAAAATATACTGTTGTTGTTTACTTGATTAAATTAATTCATCCATGTGAAATGTAGTATTTCTGATTGTCACAACAATTCACTATCTCTGTAAAGCTGCCAGTGTAGGTCATCTCTATTTGAAGTCACACAGCAACCTGTCAGCAGCACCACCCCACCCCATCCCGAAATGAAACCTAAGAGATGGAGACAGAAGAGTATGTTTGCAAATGTTCAATGCGGCACATAATTTTTTCAACTTTGTAAAATTTCTCCTTTGTAATTGCAGTATGTGGAATCATTAAAATGCTATAACCAAAGAGAAATATTTTTCTAATCTGTTATGTTAAAGAAGAGTGTCACCTTCATATGGTAGTCACAGTGTGGTAGTCTCCAGGGAAAGGTGTGCAGAGAGCAAATGCCCATTTTCCAGGACACAAGAAACTGCCACCACACCTTTCCTCTTGTTCTGCTTCAGGCCTTACAGCCAGGACACTTACACCACTAAACACCGGGGTCCAGGCTGGAAACAAGGACTGAATCCGGCATATAGTCCAAACTGACCATGGAGCTGTGAGCCTGTCCAGGGTGTCTTTGAGGTTTGCTTTAACCCTCAGATTTATACGAAATGTAGCATTGCTAGTACAGCTCATTGTATATTCCCAACAAGTAGTAAATGATGGTTTTAACGTTGAAAATTTATTATTTTCAGTTGGTTAATAACAGCACTATTTAAATTTACCTTAAAAGATCCCATAACCCATAACAGAATAGAAAAGACCTGAAAGGATTGCCCTAAGAGATTTGGTTTTCCTTGTATCTAATTACAAGGAAGATAAATAATTTAAAACAGATAATAGCAAGACCATTGTAATCATTATTTTCACATCCTTCTCATCCTGCCTTCCTCACCCTTCAAAGTTTCAATAACAAAACCTCCCAAACAAACAAGGAGTTAAACAAAGAAAACATATGCTAAAATTGTGAACATTAGCAAACTGAGCTCATTTTATTTTCTTGTCTGCTATCTGCTGTGGCATGTCGGCAAACAAAGTCACACTCCAAATGGCAAGATACTTCCAGCAGAAGAGGAAAGGGACAGAGCAAATGACCCGGGTAATCCACAGACTCGGTGAGCAGCCCTGGGATAACAGAGAGCTGGCTGAAATGGAAAGGAAAAGAGGAAATAATGACTCTGCATACACAAACTGTTAGTCGTCAGACCCATTTTGAACTTGTGTGGCGAAGGGCTCATCACTTCTTTGCAGAGACACATTTTCTAAGATTGAGAGGGTGCAGTGGGGAGCAACAGAAATGACTCTGTGCATAGGCTTCTGGAATAATGATGCCTGATCCTCCGCTGCACCACTCTGCAAACCCAGTGGCTGCAGCCCCCAGCACTTCCCACAGTTGAAGGGCTGGCTGCAGAAGGCCACCTTGTCTGTGGCTAGGAGTGAAAAATCTGAGTCCCCATGACAAGATTTTTGACCAAGTCACTTCAAAATCATACTATCAGTAGGTGTTGGTATTAAAGTGGAAGAAATATTTTTAAATCTTTTGCAAAGGCTTTAGAAGAATAAAACATAATCTTGACTTGGGAGCCAATAAGATTTGCCACATCCTGCTGATGTCTTCCAAGGCAGGTCACATAAGCAGACCTGACCTTGGTTTCTGTGGCAGACCCTTCTGCAAGGTATGGGCCCAGCTCCCATTTGGAGATGCACAGGACCCACGCCCACAGATAGGTTCTCTCATGGGTAGTTAGATTTGCCATATACCTAGGCTGTTCGAGATTTGCTCTTTGCTAAAAATTCCCTCACCCTGCCAATGCTTACTGTAACTTCCTAAAATCCATGCTGAGCCTTGCAGGGACCAGTGTAAGGCTGCCTATTCATTTGCTAATGTCCTTCTTCTGTGATGTAATGATGGACATTGGCTCCTTTGTTGTAACAGGGATAGTCAGGAAGAACCATCTTGCAATGTGAGCAGATATTATTAGAATAAAGGCCTGTGATGGTGGAGGCCACGGGTTTTTGCTCCTCTTGAGAGAAAAGCCATGCTGTCATCCTTATGCCTCCACCGGACTCGGTAGTCTGTGTGTATGTTTTATTTCATCCATAATGACATGGACACTGCTGGCTGGGGTCCGCTTCAGGTTTCTAAGCTGGACCTTGCAGGAAATAAATTAGCCAGTTAATCAGAAATAATTCCAACTGTTAAGGGCTCTACAAAAGATTGGCATTTTAGCTCTCTGGTTTGGTTGAATAGGTATGTGGCTCATCATCAGGGAATAGGAAAGAGTTAACAATAAAAGCATCGGTTGGCTATACTGGGTGGGAAATTTGAATAGAAAACCAAAAACTGTCCCGTAAACTCAGTGTTTGATTTTTAAAAAACAAAATACAGTAAGTTTCATAAACTTAGTGCTTCGATGCAGTGGTAGCCATTTTTTTGTTGGGGTGGGGGGGGTGGTTATTATGTTCCTGCTAAAATCCAGAAAGTCTGTTTAGTACTTTCTCACCATCAAAGCAGAGGTTTTCATTAAGAGAGACAGAGAAAGGAAGAAAGCAGGTAGTAGTTATTTTGCGGAGCATATTGTAAAAGAGTAAAATACACTTCTGTGAAGTAGCAAATTAACTAGAACTAGAGAAATGCAGTCAGATCCAGGGTAAACCGGGATCAATTTTCAAAGTGACTTTTGGAATGTTTATGCATTAACATACCTAAATATCTAAATGAAAGTGTTCTTTAATTTTGTTTTTATTTCTCTTGAGACCCAAATGACATGTATTAGTTTCAGGTGCACAGTGTAAAGATTAGATGTTTACATACAGGGTCCGGCAGAAGTAGCTCCTGATTGAGTGTGGTTGGTAGGGTAAAAATATGGGTGTGATAGTTTATAGTTTTAATTTGAAGACTTCACCTAAAACATCATAGGGTGTGCTTGAGTGTGATACTGATATGTTACAGAATTACATGCTTATGATTTTGTAAAAAAAAAAGAATTTGTAATAAAAAGGGGTGTTATTAGTGCCATACCCTGTACATTGAGAAAGGAAGTGTCCTTTTAAACAAGGACAGAATGATGGGAATCCAGACTTTGTCTGGACGTAGACAAGAGGATGATTGGCACAAAGTTCTTCCCACCTCTTCAGGGAGGAGGCGCTGCAAGTTAACAATGAAACCTCATGGAATACCATCTGTGATTTGTTATATTGCATATAAATGTGTGTGTGGAAATATATATGTCATATATACTTCACATATATTTCATATGTATGTATTTATATATGAAAGTTTCTATAAACTTCATATACTTTCCATTCTGTACTTTTCAGAGTATACCTCAAACAGACTTTTTGTTGTCCTTGTCTGTCTCCTGTGACAGATACCCCTTATATCTAATTAGTGACCCATATTTCGAACTCCTGTATCATGCTTACCTCATTCATTCATTCATTCATTCACTCATTAATAAACATTATGAGGTACTCACTTTGTCCTTTCTTGCTTTCAAGAAATTCAGCACCTTGTGAAGAGAGAATGGCATTAAAATTCATAAGCCTCTAAGCAATCCTCATCCTTATCACTATTTTATCCAAATGATTCTAAAAAAAATTTCATTTAACTCACTCACTGGTTTGGACCCCATGAAGAATATATGAACCTTCATCAATCCATCTACTATTTATTGAATGTAAAATTCTGGGTTGGCTTTAAGAACCTTGATAGATCTAGTTACTCACTATTTTCCCAGAAGTCAAAGGTCTCATATTTAACTAAGTGTAGAATAAGCATGACTGAATCAGTTTCTTCTTTAAAGATCAGAGGGCCAGCTCAAATGTAATAGGTCTACTTATAGGACAAAACCAACAACAAACATATTAGCCTGTGGCTATCCAAAATCATTCATTAGATTTAGTGAGGGAAATTATGAATAAATATTAAAACACAGAAGAAGCATGGTGTTTACTGTGTAAATAGTAATTATGTGCCAACCACAGCTTTTAATTACATTACTTGGACTATAATAAGGCAATAAATTCTGGACAGCTTGGATTTTGGCTTCAAACACCTGGCATAATGAGTGCAACTTGTAAATGCCCACAATGACATTTTCCTGCATTTTGCTATAGCAGCTGAATTATCTTTCAACAAACCAACGCATCTCTCACATTTTTGCACATAGTGAGTTCAAGCAGAGGAAACAGGAAAAGCCATCAGCCAGCATCCTCTACCTTCAGACCCTGTTGAGTGCCTGCTACTTGTCATGTGAATGCTAACCTTACATATGAATGACCATGACTTTCACCATTCCATCTGTTCTGAACAGAGGGAAGCAGGATAGTCATATATTTTGTACCAGGCTTCTAATCCTGCCAGATCACAATGGTCTTTAACCATATGCCATACATTATTAGAGAACAGATCTTTTTATTTGCATGACAACCTGTGGTTTCTGGATAGCCCTGTAGGGCCACCTCCAGATAGAGCACTGAGTGTCCGCTGGATGTGTCACCAGCAGTGATGAAGAGTGTAGGCTTTGGCTCTGGCAACACCAGGCACAAATTGCAGTGCCTCCACTATGGGCTATCGAGCAGGTTATTCTCTCTTGGCTTTGGTCCTCTCCCCTGTAAGCCAAATGTTTGTGGAGCAGTATGTAGAGGCAGGGTAGCATCTTTCAAGAGGGTGGGGGCTCCATCCCAGTGCCAGAGCAGCTCCAAAGCCTGCTCCTCCACTTACTGATCATCTGACCACTGGCGATTACATACTTTCCTTGTCTTCAAAATGGGAATACATACACTGCCTCCGCTGAGGGTTCTTGTGGAAATTAAATGGGTTAACAAAGAACTGAGTGTGGCATGTAAGTGACTATATAAAGTGTTAGCAATCATTATTATAAATATTTTTGTAAGGATTGAGATGGGCTAATTTTAAACATAGGAGCCATACTGGCACACAGAAAACACTCCCAAATGGTAATGATTATTATTTAATTGTTATAATTTAGAATTATAACTGCCATTACCTTGAAATACAGCATAAATGACTATTTAAACAAAGTACAATGGTACCCAGGGTTGGATTTTTTTTCCTTCTATAGGCTCATATTTTTAATTTTATTTTAATTGTTGTTCTTGTACAGTTTTCTGTCTTTTACTCCCATCCCAGCCCACTGCCCCAGCCCTCCCCCACCTCCCTCCCATCCCCCCCCAACCACAGTTTTTGTCCATGTGTCCTTACACAGCAGGCAATGATATTCCAAAATTTGTCTGTGACCTTCATATGTGACTGAGATCTTTTGGGAATGTAAGATGTACTGACATGGTGATGAAGCATCTGAGTGGCAGGGTCAGTTCTTCCTTGGGTTGCAAAGATGAAGTTCAAGGGGCTTTTAAAAAATTACTCTAGAAATGCTGGCCTCTAAATTCTTTGCTCAGGTTGGAGAGAAGGCATGAATGGCTGTCGAACTTTGATTGTGTAGGCAGTCCTCTGAAGGTTTCTAAAAGGGCCAAGGAAAGCAGCATGCCTCTTTTCTGTAAGATTCTGAAGAGGAGTTGGAAAGTAAGATAATGTATGTGATTCTCTAATATGATTTTCTTCTTTTTACAGCTACACCAGAATACAATCTAATGGGATTTCCAGGAGTGAGCATCTAGTTTATTCTCTCTTTGCTGTAGAAGTCTTACAATATAAATATTCAATATTTTCAATAACCAAAAATGAAATTCAACACTGTCCCTAAATCATGGGTTTCCAAGTTTCACAAGACATATTTTTGGCCAGGCAAACAAAGGAACATTTCACCAAATTTAGGGGGCAATGTATTTTTACTGGTATTCTATATTCTACAGATAACGGAGCTAAAAGCATATTTGGAGGGGAAGAGAGTTAGTTGAGGAGCTAAATGATGTAACTAATTCATACCAGCGCAATCACCTGTGTTCTGTGTTGTTGCTGTTGTGATTGCTGTTGCTATTTTGTTGTATGTAAGTTCAAAAAAGCCCTTAAATATAAATTTCTTATGTCTTCCTTATACTATCTTTTAATGTAGAAACATAAACTCTATTTCCTTTTGATCTCTTTTCAGAAAAGATTCCCAGCAATTTGTCAATGCTTTTGCATAAAGCCCATTGATTTTTCTCATATTAGTGATTAGATACGGTTGTTTTATTCCAGATCATTTACTTAACAAGAGATATTATCTAAGAGAAAAGAGTATTTCCATTCTGTTTGCCCAACAAGACATCTGTGCTGAGAGAGTGTTTAAGGAGTTTAAGGAGGTGTGTAGCAAGGGCCATTGCTCAGCCTCAGGACCCACCCTCAATGCTGTCATTCCAGGGTCTGCTGGGTTCATTACCCACACACTCTGCACTGATCAGTGAGTAACTGATTCACTGGGCCTCTAAAATGTCTATCACAAAATTCACCATTGTGTACAAGAAATTACAATATTGATATGAGCAAATATTAATAAAAATAAACATCAATAAATGGGATAGTAGGAAAAACATATTAGAATTAAGTAGAACAAAGTTCATATCATGCTTTCTTTGTTGGGTTATTTGATTTTCTAAATTTTGCTTTATTATCAATAAAATGGGGCAATGATACTTTATCAAAATATGGAAATCAAGTGCCTCAGTGATTGTAAAGTGTCTCTTGGTTTCCTTCACACTAAAGTAACTACTGAAAGAAAGAGCCAGTGAGCTTATTTCCCTGCGGACTGGTCCATCTGTCACAATGAGGTCTCTTCACAGAAAACATCCTGCAACCAGCTCACCCTAGATTGAGTTTGATTCACCAACAGTATCACTGTCACTGAGATTGCTTTCACCATAATTCAAAAGCCAAGAAGTGGCCGGTAACAATGGCCAGATGACAAATATATCCTAAATCATGTTTAAAGTTAAGCATAAGCATCAGAATAAAGGGTTTAATGATCAAACTGATTTCTCTGATCCGGTCTAAGTTCATGGTTCATAGGTTGCTTCTATTTAGACCATTCTGAAATGGTAAGAACCAGAGACCTTCAAACTGCAGACAATGCGTGCCTGGGGGAGGAGTGCTTGCATCTGTTTCGTGTGGCCACTGCGTCTGAGTCTGACTGGCTAACACTTGACCACCCACATATTTATCATATTTCAGGTCCCTGAGAACGAAAAGATTTTTACAACCACACATAAAAAAAACAACAGCTTTATGCCAGTACTAACTAATTAGAAAATAGAATAAAAACAAATTATTATACCCCCAATAGCAATAAAAAATATGGTATCTAGGAATAAATCCTTTGAATGAAAACTTTGAGTTTAAAGCATTATTGAAAATGTAAAAGAAGATCTGAATAAATGATGAAGTAGAACATGTTAATAGTTAAAAAGACCGTATTACAAAGATGTTCATTTTCTCCAAATTAATCTATAAATGTAATGCATATTCATTCTAGAAGTCCCAATAGAATTTTGTTTGTGCAAATTGACAAATTTATCCTAAAATTCACACAGAAGAGTACTGAGCTAAGATTAGTTAAGCTTCTTTTAAAGAAGAAGAAAATGAGAGCGTTTTCCACACCAGATAAGACAAATTGTAAAGCTGTAGCCACCAGGTGTGCAATAGACAAATAGAGAAGCAGAACAAGATGCTAGAGTCTTCTGTATATGGAAACAGGAGTAGCATTGTGAATCAGTGCAGAAAAGAGGAGACACTTGATAAATGGTTTTGGGACCATTGCTTATCCATACAGGATACAAAGTATTACTCCAGACACAAAAACAAATTTAACATGTATTAGAAACCTAAATATTCTATAAAAATGAACAAAATATATGTTAAAGGGAAGAATTTCTTAAATAAGACACATTCTAAAAAAACCTATTTAAATTTTAAAAATTCTGTTCAACAACATACCATAAAAAACATTCATGCAAGCTACAAACTGGGAAAAAATATTTAAAAAATATATAACTGGCAGAAATTATTATTCAAAATTTATAAAGGACTTTAACATGGCCATCAGGCACAGATGAATCACTCAATGGAAAATGGACAAGAGGAGATAAATAGGGCATTCACAGCAGGGAAACCTAAATATTTTGTAAATGTATGATAATCTCATCACTCATCAAGTAAATGAAAATTAAAACAATCAGGTGTAATTGGACACCCATTAGGCTGACAACAATTCCAATAGCAAGTAATGCCAACATTTGGCAACTCTATGGGGAAAGAACATTTGTGTCATACACTGCTTTCAGTAATGTAAGGATGTAAATGCAGAGGAGCAAATTTGATGATATAAGATTAGGTTAAAAGCTCAAATAATAAGACCAGAAATTCCTTCCATTCATGAAAATATATAATAGGGAAAATCTCTTCCATGTGCTCAAGGAGACATCTACAAAAAATGTTTATGATTGCACTATTTTTAATACTGAACACTTGGAAACAATCTGTGTGTACAGAAGAATAGCTGATTTAATTGTGATGCATTCAAGAAATGAAATACTCAGGGTTAATGAACTACAATGACCAACAAGGATAATTCTAGAAAACATGGCATTGAGTAAAAACCCAAATCTTAAAAGAATGCATTTTTAAAAAGTGTGAAAATACCGCATGTTGTTTATAGACACATACTTTTGCAGAATAACTGTAACATCATTTATTTTAAAGATAAATTTCAAATTCAGAATGATAAGCTCTGGAGGTGAAGAAAGTGAATGGCATCAGAGAAAAATACACAGGAGCACTGCCATGTATCATCGAAGTTTTATCTCTTTGAAAAATAAACCTGGGCAAATATGGCAAAATATTTGTCAAAATATATTAGGACATGATCAAGCTAATGGTACACATCTGTTTTAGATTTTACATATCATGTTTTTTCACTGCTAGAATACCCTTTTTATTGTTTTTCAGTTTCCACATCTCCCCTGAGATTTTCTACCTTATTACCTGTACAACTCTCTATCCTATAGTTTCTGTTCCAAATGTATCCTAGTTATTTTTTTAAATTTTTGCCAAGTAATTTCAATAGATTGTCAAACTGTCTCCACTGTTTCTTTCCCCTTGTGGTTATGGGCCCTCTTGTTTGTAAGTCTGGTAATTTTTTAAAATGCATACTGTGCATTACTGACAATACGTGGTAGAGACTGTGGGTTTTGTTACTTCCTCTGAAGAGTGCTGAGTTTTGTTGCAGGCAGTGATTAAATTAATGACATATATTATTCAATAAAAGGAACCATAGTCCTTTGGAGTACTGAAAATAAAAAATATGCTCAATTTAAAAAAGGGGGAATAGAGAGCTTGCTGAAAGGACCCAAGATCCAATATAAAAGAGTTTCTAGTGGGCAATAAAATGATGATGTCATCAGAATATAACTTATAAAGTAAAACTGCTGCCCATGAGTCCATGGATATAAACAAATAATTGAATAAATAGATACATGGAGGAAAGAGAAAGCTCCTTCTTACAGACAAATTCTAACTAGTGTATATATAGTAGGTATGAAGGAAATATAAAATTAACATTAGGCAAATGCCAAAACAATCATTGCTACAAGCAAGGTCCACCAATTGACACTAAAATTAATATTTTAGCAAAATATGATGCATTGCCTTGTTGGGAACCGCCCAGCCTGGTTTCAGAAGCTGTAACCCCCATGGCTAAGGCTGAGTGCAAGACCTTGGGACCTTAAGCCACTAAGGAGACAAAGCTTATTTCCCTGGCAGGGGTGCTGTCTCTGCCCCCTTTACTTCACCCTGCCTGGCCCCCAGTGCATGACTAGTTAGCCAATGATGGGTAAGATTCCTCAAGGGAGGGACAACCTAAGACAGGCCCAGTCACGAGGGCCCTCAAGGAAGGACTTGGGGAACTAAAG
The DNA here is from genome assembly GCA_004027475.1 of Anoura caudifer. Taxonomy (NCBI): domain Eukaryota; kingdom Metazoa; phylum Chordata; class Mammalia; order Chiroptera; family Phyllostomidae; genus Anoura; species Anoura caudifer. Next base: position 120,930 of record PVKU01003442.1, on the reverse strand, counting down.
CCCTCCGGCTTGACATAGCCTGAGTCCTCATTCTGTCTGCCAGAAGTCTCCTAATCTCTTGACTTCCTTACTTCCACTGCCTGACTTAAGCTTGAAACAATGACAGAGGGCAGTGCAGCCTTATGCTGGAAAGGGCGGGTTCCCAGGGGTGATTGGGCCTAAGAAAGAATACATAAAATCCTGTGAAAACTGCTTTGCTAAGAATGCTCTTAATTTTCTGATAAGCTCCAAGCAGGATATGAGTTTGTTTCCCAAAGTTTTAAAGCCCTTTAGCTAATAGACCCTGACTGAGAATAAGCCCTTGTAGTTCTTTGTATGTTATCTATTGTTTGATCCTTACTGCCTGATAATGATTGATGAGCTTTACCTGTATTCCTGTGCAAATTGAACTCAATAAAAGCCCATTGAGAAAAAAGCTCTTGGTGCTTCTCCTTTGAGAGATTGACCACCTTTCCTCCCCAAGCAGATCTCATCCGTGGTGGATGGGGGGCTCTGTGGGAAAAGCTCCCCCACATTGTCTCAAAGTATTTATTACAAAATATTCGTTAATTTTAAAAAGAAAAAACAGTAAATCCTGCAGAGCCACTCTAACCAAGTGATCAAGATTGACAGCACCAGAAATAAGCTGTATGGACATCACACACCATCTGATATGATGCAATAAGAATGGTACAATACCTCACTTCTGTGCCACTCTTGCATAAAATGCGTAATCTCAAGGTAATCAAGAGAAAATACCAGCCAAGCCTAACTGAGAAACATCCTACAAAATAATAGACCAGCCTTTTTACCAAAAGTACCAAGGTCATAAAAGACACAAGAGATTGGGCTGTGGAGGAGATTGTTACAACTGGGAGGAGATTTAAAAAAAAAATTCTGGGATTCTGAAACAGAATAAGACATTAGTGGAAAATTTGATAAGATTTGAACAATATCTGTTTAAACTTAGTTACTAGTATTGTAGCAGTAAGTATCTGGTTTGGATCATTGTATTATGATTATGTAAGATTTTAGCATTAAGGGAAATTTGGTGAAGTGTATATGGGAACGCAGTACTATGCTTGCAACTTTTCCATAAATCTAAAATGATTTCTAAATAAAACATTAAAAATACTGATATATTACTTCATGTAGAGTCTTGTTTTAACCTCTGTTTGGGTGGATCTAGTCCAGTTTTGCCCTTAGTTTTAAAGATTCGGTCCTTAGTTTTGGAATTAGCACAAGTGTTTCCCAGTACGCATTTAAATTGTAACTGCATAGTACACATCCTCACTAGCATGTAGCCTTCTCAGAGTTTCAGTGGAAGGCTTAGTGTTTACCAAGTCCTTCAATCTTGGTGAGACTTGTACTCCCTGCTCTGGTCTCTGCAGCATTAGGCAGCTGCTGCTCACTGCTGGACTCCTCACAGTCCTCATATAACACATGCAGTTCAAAGACAGGACACAGGAAAGTATTGAAGAGGGTTTTAGGTGCAGATATTGTGGCTCTCCCCTTGTGGCTTCCTTTTTTTTCTGGGATTTAGTGCCTTGGTTTCTCACCTGGAATTCTAACCCAACTGTTCTGTTTGCTAGGATGCCTGCTTTCTGCTTGAGATTTCCTGTGTGCCTCACAAACTGTCTCAGTGGGAAGCTAGTTATATGTGCATCCCCTCCAGTTTCCACCTAGGTTTGGTTGCCCTCCAATGTCTTAAAGCTGTTTTACTTTTGTACTTTCTCCAGAGCTTAAAATTGTATTTGAAAAGATAGGTAGTTTGAAAAAAGCTACTCTGCCAGTATCAAGATACTGGTGTCCAATAACTTTTTAATGCTTCAATTTTTATATTGTAAAATATTAAAAAAATAAAAATTTTATTGGTATGTCAGTAAGTCTTAAAGATTTTTCACAACCCTCATGGCCATCCCAAGGCACACTGTAAGATGGCCTTAATGTTTTCTTTGGCCTCTTCACTTTCCTCAGGGAGGGAGGGAGGGGAGGGGAGAGGAAAGGAGGAAGGATCTCACTGAGGCAAAGCTCTGGAGCAAGACACCCAAACTGGCAAATCTCAAGCTCACTTAAAATTTTTACCGCAATCAATGATACTATTTTGGTTTTTGAATTCCTATCATTAGTCAGCTAATATGGTAGCTACTCTGTAACTCCTGTTCCACTTCCTGGTTCTCTTTGTGGTTCACTCATTTGCTGACTAACTCAGATTTTTGATACAACGTCACCTCTTCTTATAAGAGAACTCGTGATCACCTTCTCTAAAGAACACCACCCCCACAACCCTCGTCATTATCTATCCGTTTTCCTCTTTTTTTCATATAAGTTATCTCTATTTTGTATTTTTCTGGTATATTACAAAATTACATTATATTACTTATGGTCTCTTTCCTAAAATATAAGCAACATAAGCACAGAAAGTTAGATTTTTTTCCATTGATGTATTTCCAGCATATAGAACAATACCTGACACTCAGTGAGAGCTCAATACATATATTTGAATGAATAAATGAATTTTCACAGTGATCTTGCAGGATTATTATTTGTATCCTCATTGAACAAAGAGCAAAACTGGAGATCAGGAAAACTAACTAGCCGGTCATAATAAAATTGGCAGATCTGGATTAAAACTCAGATATTCTGAATCCACACCCATTGCTTCTTCCCAAAGAGTCGAAGGTGAGGCCAAGGACAGGATGCTCCCACTGGAGGGAGGAGGGAGACAAAGGATGACAATGTAGGCAGACAGTTTTGCCCAATTTCTCCTCAGCATGCTGCGAGTCACTTCTTTTAGAGGTTGGCCTGGTTCTCTTGGCTTCCAATTATGTTTTATGCCAGCAGCATCCGTATGCAGCCCCTTATTGAAAAATGGAGCAAGGTTATCTCATTAGTCTGGAGTCCTCTCCTCCACCAGCTCCCCTTTTCTGAATTTGTTTGTTGAGCTTCTAGATTCTGAAAGTGAAATAGTTAAAGAAAGTGCTGAAGAGGCTGGGAATTAAATGAGGTCAGCATATCTGTACTCATTTTTGCTGTACAGAATTTCACAAATGCGGATGACTCATTTAGGTCAAGTTAATCTCTAAAAACCTACTTTCTGTGTTACTGACTGCTGGGAGGACCAAAACTGGGGAGACATTTGGGAACAGTTCTAAATAATTTCTTGGAAAGGTCAACATAACTCAAGACAATGAATTTTATATATTAACTAAATAAACTGGGAGACAAGAGCTTCCCTTTTGAAGGTGTTTGAAAAAATGCTCAGGAAATACAAAAGATACTTTCCCCAAATCTGTTTATAGACACAGCAGCAGAGTACATATATTAGCTTTGGGCTTGGGTATTTAATTTATTTATTTATTTATTTATTTATTTATTTATTTATTTATTTATTTATAATTTTATTTTAATTGTTGTTCTTGTACAGTTTTCTGTCTTTTACTCCCATCCCAGCCCACTGCCCCAGCCCTCCCCACCTCCCTCCCATTTCCACCCCCGCTAGTTGTTGTCCATGTGACCTTTATACTTGTTGCTCCAAACCCTTCCCCTTTCCCCCTGAAATTTCCTCCCCTCTCCCCTCTGGTCACTGTCAGCCTGTTCTCAGTTTCAGTGTTTTTGGTTATATTATGCTTGTTTGTTTGTTTTGTTGATTAGGTTCTTGTTAAAGGTGAGATCATATGGTATTTGTCTTTCACTGCCTGGCTTATTTCACTTAGCATGATGCTCTCCAATTCCATCCATGTTGTCACAAAGGGTAGGAGCTCTTTTTTTCTGCTGCATAGAATTTCATTGTGTAAATGTACCATAGTTTTTTGATCCATTCATTTTGGGCTTAGGTACTTTAAAATCTGCAGTTATTTGGGGGCATGTGCAATACAATTTTATTTCAGTTTGACCATTTATTTACAGGCAAAAGTACTGAGAAAAACATTTGACAAGATGAAATGGGTCTGCTCTGGCTTGTGTAACTTAACCTGCTGATAGCATGCCCCAACTGGAAAAGAATTATGTAGCAGAATAATGCCCCCACATAATTATTTTCTCTCCCCATATTTATAAAGAGGGACGCTTTTGACTTGAGTAATGATGCTCTAAAATATTCACCTCAAACTCCTTGGACTCTGATACTGTCTCAATGGGTCAAGTTGGAAATGGCTTCACCAACTTCGCTTTTTCCACTTACAGTTGCAATAATCTATACTGGAAAAATCCTTCCTTCTTTCCTTCTTCCCTCCCTTCCTTCCTTCCTTCTTTTTTTCTTTTTCCTTTTTTCAAGTGTTTGAAATCTACGGTCCTAGTTGGAAGCCATATGTCATTTCCATTTAGTTATTTTGCAAAGTTCTTTTCCTTAGATCATAGCAGTGAATAAGCAAACTGTAAAAGTAAAGTGGTTTGCATAGTCTACACACTTCTTTAGGTGATTGGTGCAGTGTAACAGTCCCACTTCACCTGGATGGGGGAGCTCATGAAGGCCAGAGGGGCCAGGCCCACCTGAGTGTGAGCAGAACTGCCAGGTGGGACAACATGATCTCCCCTCAGAAGGCAGCAGCAGCAACTCATTTCTGGCTGGGTGTTGTCATTCTAGAATGTGGGTTTGGTGATGCTAGATTGAATAAGCTAGATATCTAAATTTTCATTGAAAATGCCTAATTTTCAAATGTCAGCACACTAATTTAAAAATTGAAATACGCAAACAGGCCACAAAACACAGTGTCCAGTCACTGACTAAGAGGGAACAGGTGTTCAATATGGGACATGCTGGCCCAGGGGCAGAACGGTCAGCCCCGCCCCAGAGACGGCTCTGAGAAGCAGCAGACTGCTCCACCCTGGAAAGGTCATCTGCTTCTACTATGCGAGTATTTTCAAAAGAAATAGTGTGCTGTACTCACTTTCCAGATGTTTCCTGGCTACTTCTTCTCTCTCCCTCTCCTTACCTGTCTGCCAGGAACTCTCCCCTGAAGCTCCTGGTTATCAGCCACCCTGAGAGATGAGAGGACAGGGCTGGGGTGCAATGGGTGGGGAGTGCTAATGTGGGGCGACCCATGCCTCTGTTCTCACTGGACCCTCAGAATTGTTGCCACCTGAAGCTACATTGTACTGCAGAGGGGAAACTAAGTAAAGGGCCTAGAAAGATTTTATTCTTTTTACAAACTATATATATTCATATAGATGGCTTCATAGTTGAAAAAATAAACACCATAAGAAAGTTAAACACTCCCGGGAATGGTCTCGCTGTCCCATCTGTTCTGTTTCCAGCAACAGATGTTCCTTGGTCAGGAACACAACATTTGACTCCATTCAGGGAAACCCTGCGTTTTCTTGAAGAGGCTCCACCTCCCCTTCTTCTTCCACCCTGCAGCAGGGTCAGGTGGGTCATGACCCAAGTGTTGGTTTCCCAATGTCCAGGTCATTCTGCCTAAATACCATCCAGTGGTCATGGTGGTCCTAGGCAGTGAGTGGGCAGGGTGCCTGAGAATGGCTGTAGCAGCACAAGGCTCCAAGACAGATGTTTGCAAAACAGTTAAGGCTTCTTTGAAGAAGATGTGCCTCTTCCTCCTTCAGGGTCATCCAGGAGGTAAGTATCAAATCAAACAACACAGAATCATCTAAGGACATCCATACTTTTTAGGGGCAGTGTGGTCTAATCCACATTAAAGAAGGAAAACATTGTCCTAATTGGGATAAAAGCTGTGCAGCTGGCCCCTCTAGGGTGGAGTTGGGGAGGGCTCTGTGACCCAGGGCAGTGTTGGTTCACCTTTGCTCCTCTGCCAGCTCTCAGTCCCTCCAGGTCTATCGGGAAGTGAGAAATGGGATTTGTTAAAGGCTGCCTACCCATTAGCTTCTTAGTGTCCATCACTTTCATGGGATAAACCCAGAAAAGTATGTGAAATTAATTTATTGTCTTTCATTTTCCAACTGGAGCAAATTTTGAGGAAGTGTTTTCTATAATCTTTGTACATAGAGAAAGGCATTTTTAACTAACTTTTAAGGGTTGAACATGGGATAGGTGGGTGATTTGTGCATTTAGTTATTCTAAAAAGCTGAATATGAATTCCTCATTAATAGTAAATAAAGTTGCAAGTGAAAAATTCTGACATTTTTACCTGTTTGTCTGCTTTTCTGATTGGTTTTAGGGTCTGATTTTTTAAAAAGTATTAATAAGTCAATACTTTATGAGAAACTACTCTAACAAATTTTATTTGGAACTGATATTAAAATGTATTATGTGTTATATCACACATAGATATATTTTGCAGCAATAATAAAATATAGAATATCATTTCTTTTCACAAATTAACTACTTTTTCAATCAATGAGAAACATAACTAAATAAACCTTTCACATTTTAAGTTTGGATTTTAGATATTCACCAATGTATTTTTAGTAAGGAATGAACAGTTTTTTTAAAATATCAAAGAATTTTGGGGGGCATAATTGGGGGAAAACTGCATTTCTACTAAAAAAGCAAGCAGTGTGAACTAAATAGTTATGACTGGTATGTCAATCACTTTTGCAAAAAAGGTGCATTATACACACCATGGCCAGCACAGGGGGAATGCACGTGCTTGGGTCACAAAGGCTAACGTAAATCCCAGCTCTGCCCTTGCAGGTTGGAGGAACTTTGACAGTTCAGTCACCACGGGTTGACTATTCTAGAAAGCAGCCTGTGAGACAGATGGGAGTGTTTAGATGTCTGTAGGGAACATCATGGGATGAACAACTATGGAAGGGAAGGGAAGGAAGCAGGATCAGCAGAGGAGAAATTGAGCAGCAAGGTACACCCACTTGGAATCTCTGGAGTTAGAATGTCCCTGCAGATTGATGCTAGGCCTCAATACCCCTTGCTTAGTCACAGGATGGTGGGAGGGGTGTGACCTTAGGGGACACAGCTTTTTACCGTTGAGGCTAGCCCTGCAGGGGCCCACTGCTGAAGACCGCCTGCCAACAGCACTCCCAACAGCTGGGGCAAGTCCTTCCTTAAAGACAGACCTGAGTGGGGAACCTCTGTCCGTCTCAGTTATCTCTCTGAGCTTGTTTCCTTATAAGTACTGTGTGAAGACTGAATGAAGTGACAACTGCCATCCAACAACTCAGTGCTCAGAATGACATTACCTCAAAATGAATGTGAACTCATTGTTACTCACAGGGCATGGTTGAGACTGCTACTTTTAAAGTGCTTGTTCATACACAAAAGGGGCATTCCTTTAATACTTTCTGCTTTTCAACATATTTATTTCTAGGCATGTCTTAGAGAAGTTAAAGATGAAAAGATGCCTTGAATACCTAGTATTTTGTTTGCTTAGAGAGCAAAATTCCAAGGTAGTAGCTTCAGTGAAATCCAGATAGCAATGTCAGGTAGAGTTACACTGAGTCTGGGTGTCTCACAGAACACGGGGACAGGAAAATTGGGAACAGCTGGCACAGGATGACATGAGGACTTGCTCTGTAGCTTCAGCTCTGCTTTTCCCAGAAGTAGCAGCAGCATTGAAAACACATCTGTATATGCTTTATTCTCCTCCGTTGTCCTGTGGATCACCTTCCTTCACTTCTTTGATCTCCCAGGGAAATAAACGTGGTAGTCACAGCACCCCAGCTTTACATATCCAAACCAGTCTGAAATCCCTAGAAGACTCTGATTGGTTTAACTTGAGTCAGGACTCCAGCCCTGGGCCAATCAAGAGTGGACAGAGACACTTTGCCATGCAGCCTTTTGGGTTTCACATATTGGATGGTTAGCTGCAAGGAAGCAGTGGAGTTTCAAGAAAAAGTCATGGAGGTACAAGGCAGATTAAACAGTGGTGGCCACAAAACCTAGAAAACTGGGAAAAATGCTTTTCTTGGATGTTACCTTAGGGAAATAAAGACAATGTGGATCACTGGATTTCTATCTGCTGGCGGAGAGATTCATCACTGCATTTTTGCCCGCTCAATAGACTGGAGGAAAGGAGAGCTGCAGCGGCCCTTGGCTCTGGGAAACTGTCTAATCATTTCATATTAAAGGAATTTTCCAGTCTGGAATGATGGAGCTACACTAGTTGCAAGATTGATTCCTCACATTGTTATGTTGGTTTTAGGTCCATGTTTTAGACAGTTAAATAAATATAGACGATGTCCAGTTTTTATTTTCCTTGACTTTGTACTCTATTATTCTTCACAATTAAGATATATGAATTCAGTCAGAGTATTAGATATCATTTTGTTTAAAGATGTTCAGGAATAGCAGATTCCAATGCAGAAAATTGTTTCATAATTATATGCAATATTTAAGACAATAAATACTAAATGATATGCATTAAGCAGAGTGCACATGCCTTTAAGATATTTTGCACACTCTTTCTGCAAACTATCTTGATGAGAATTTGATTTTCCCTTTGTCATTTTCATTCTAATAGTTTCTTGTGAAAAGCATTATACGGCAACAGCAGTTCATAAAAAGTGTTTCATAAGCTCAAAGTAGCATCACCGTTTAATTGATGTAATATCACTGCCAGCTCCGAAAGACTCACCTGAGTTGTTCGGTTCACATCCAGTTTCTGAGGCTAAGTGGAGCTTTGAAAATCTGTGTTTTCTGGAGCTGCCTAACTGTTCTCTTTTCTCTGCTACATTTTCCAATATAATACCACTGAAACCATCCTAATATCCTTGAAATTGTCAAGAATAAAAGAGATGAATGAAAGAATTTTTGAAAATGTATTTTCCCACTGCCAACATCCAATTCACTAACTTGGGTGAATTTTCTCTCTCTGATAGAGTATGGCCCAGCGTAGGAGTCAGACACGCTTAGACACATGGGTTTAAGTTCTGGCAGAGCACTTATTAGCACTCTGGTTTCAAAAAAGTAACTCACTCTTTTTTTTTTTTTTACCTCACGTTACCTCACCTGAAGATATGTTTATTGATTTTATTTTTTTAAGATTTTATTTATTTTCTTTAGAGAGAGAGGAAGGGAGAGAAAAAGAGAGGGAGAGAAACAACAATGTGAAAGAGAAACATCAATTGGTTGCTTCCCGCATGCACCCCAGATTGGGGACTGAATTCGCAACCCATGTATGTGCCCTGACTGGGAATTGAACCAGCGATATTTTATTTTGCAAGACATGCCCAGTCAACTGAGCCGCAGCAGTCAGGGCTGTTCTTTGATTTTAGAGAGAAAGGAATGAGGAGAAAGATATAGAGAGGAACAAGGACATGAAAGAAAAACATTAATTGGTTGCCACCATATGCTCCCCAACTGAGGATCAAACCTGCAACCTAAGTGTGTGCCTGACCAGTCATCAAATCCTCAAACTTTTGGTGTTTGAGACAACATTCCAACCAACCGAGCCATCCTGCCACTCTTGAATCAGTAGACGTCTATATATATATATATATATATATATATATATATATATATATATAGTTTCCTCTGAGACACTCAAGAAAGACTGATTTTCTTTTCTGGCTTCCCAGTTGCCTTAGATGTTGCCAGCCCTTCCCACCCACCCCATATCATTTCAGCTAAATTAGGTCTCCTTTTCTTTTGAAAACAATGACATCAAATCAAACAAAATGAAGTAAAGTAATAAAAATAACGCTGCTTCTTTGATGCTCATATCATTCACTTGTACAATCTTTCTCTCTCATAACAATCAAAACTCCCCTCACATGATTCATTATTCATTGAATACCTTAGTCCCTAGATAGCAGCTTTCTTTTTTCAACCTAAACTTTTGCTATCATGTCAGATGACTTCAACAGCCATGAAGATGCCTTCACAATTCAGCTTCTTTGTTCCTAGTTCACCTCTTTCCAATGACATTTTGACAACGGCATTATGCCCATCCATTGTCACCTCTTCTACTATATCATCACTAGAAACTACAACACCTCTGAAATCTCAAACTGAAACCTCCCACTCATAGCTTCCTATCATTTCCGCTCACATGCCTGAGTACTCTTGAAGCAACAATTTTTCAATCTCATTGCAAATTTTAATTCATTTATCCCACACCTTTGCTATCCACTGGCCCTGCTATTGTTACCATTCTTCTTTGTCTAGTGTACATTCTATGATAGTATAAGCACCTTCTTACAAATATTGTTACCTCTGTTGCCTTCTGTTGCTTTTGTCCCTCCCAACTGGTGAAGCCTTAATGTTGAATGAACTCAGCCACCCACTTTCCTATTGCCTGTCTCCAAGCAGCAGAGGGTTTCTGGAGAAAAATCCCCTAGTCAGGCTGGTATTACTGTAAGTTAATATTCATCAGCCTCAACTGGTGTCTCACTCCTGTCATCCTGGGTGTGTAAATATGCAGCTCCCTCCCACCTTCTCCAGACCTCTAACCCTCCCTCACTGCTATTTAGTGCCCATGCTGCCCTTTACTTCACGAGAAAACAAGCTTTCAGATGTTTATGTTGCAGTAGAAATGTATAATAAGGGTGAACAGTTGATTAATTAAGAGAAAAATTAGGCTGAGAAAGAGAACTAAAATAAACACACACATATAGCTTACACATTTTATTTTGTTTTTATACATAGAAAGGACATTTATTTATAAACTTTGAATATTTGGCCAAGGCCGTTACTACAGTATGGCCCTGTGGGTTTTCATTCCTCACTGTCTTCTTCATGGAGGCTTAAGTTTCTCCACTATGCAATAAAAATTTATGAATTCCAGTTTCAGTTTTTTAAAGATAACTAACCATTTATGTATCTTTGTAAACAAGCTGAATTTAAAAGAAAATGCTTTTTATTATAATTTTTTTCTCCGAACTTTGAAATGGTCTTGCTAATGCCAAACTAAACATTTTTTTAGTGTGTGGCTGCGCTGTTCAATCGCTCCGGTCCGGGCAGCGTTCCTTAATAGGTACAAACCCTTCGATCATTATAATCTTTTTCCTTTCAAAGGACAGAAGACACCTATTAAAAATGTAGAGAATGGGCATCAGAATGAGGGGCGAAATATGATTTGTAAACAGTTGCCATAAATGAGTTATTTCTGGAGGTAAGATTTAAATTGATTTAAAGCAAGATGTCATCACTGAATGTCAATCATTTGATTAGTATTTTAAAAGGCTGATAATGCAAATAACTAAAAATCACATTATTAAATACATTATTACTTGTTTTAGATACATGTAAATGGCTATCTGAAGTTTAACCAAATTAAAGCACTCTTTACAGGTAGTGAATGCTCAGATTTTCTTGTTACTTGTAGCGTGTACCTCCACTAAGTTACATTGGGTGTAATGTTCACTTAAACAGGTTGTTTTGTAACACCATTAGTCAAATGGTGATATAACTATTTGAGATGGACAGTGAGATCCTTTGACACATAATAGTGCTTATATTTTCAATTTTTGAAAGATACAAGAATAATTCAAGAGAAAATATAACAAAAATGTTTAGCAGATTCTGAATACATTTAAATCAATCTGTTAATTTAACTTGTGATTTATCTCTCTGGCAATACAATCATTAAAAAAATCAAGGGTGATCAAATTCAACTATTGTCAAGAAAGAAAGATTTTATGTTTTTTTAAAAATGTACCCTCTTAAAGATTGTGAATTGTTAGTAATACACTTTCAAAAAGAGAATTTCTCTCTTCCGAAGAGAGATTTTCTTTCTCAGTATATGATATTTCAAGGAAGTGTTATTTCAGAATAAACATGTGAGTGATAACAAATCTAGTTACTATTTCTAACTTTTAAATCACCGTTATGTAAATAAAGGTGGTTGTAGAAAACATAGTAAAATTTTATTTAACTATATATTTATGGGCACTAAATTTCTGTGTTGTGTGTTAAGAGTCAGTGGCTAGACCAAATTTATTTACAATCTAAATTTCAATTTTGAGGTGAAAAGAAAATATTTGCATAGGCTCCTCCAGCTCATCCCCACGTTCATCCAGGTGGTCCCCTCAAGGAATATTTATCTTTCTGGATCAGTCATCACTTCTTGACTTGGCCTTTATCTTCTCTGAGAGTGCAGTCCTCAGGCAGATAAACAGAAAAGGAGCTGTTCCATATTTCTATAACAACAATCTGGTATTTATTAGCCTTTGTATTCTTCAGGATAAGGAGTGTTGACAACACATCTTTCAGGATGACAGGGGATGCCTCTGCGTGTCTTATCTGACAAATTGGAAGCAGATGAAGAAGAAAAGGAGCTCTCCATTGCAGTCAGCTGATGTGGTATGTATCCAAAGTTGCACAAGGCACACTAATGTGCAGATGAAAGGGCCCTCCCTGCATGGCCCTGACTGTGCTGGGGGTTGTGATGGGGTTGCTTATGCTGTCACGCTGCAGAGTATGAGAAAGCACCACTGAAGCCATTTGCTTCTTCCCTTTTCCCTTAACTTCACTTCCCTAGGAAGAGATCAGCAAGCTATCAAGAGAGACCATTTGATCTTGAGGACACCATCAGGTGGAGAACATTGGAAACTCTATGTTCTGCTCTTGATTACATTTTCTTTTCTTGGCACAAGAATATATTTATCAATTCTAAGACCAGGACATTTCAAAAGTGTGTGTGTGTGTGTGTGTGTGTGTGTGTGTGTGTGTGTGTGAGAGAGAGAGAGAGAGAGAGAGAGAGAGAGAGAGAGAGGGAGAGAGAGGGAGAGAGAGGGAGGGAGAGATTTTCCCTTTATAGACACATGGGGGTGATAGAAAACTTGTCTTTAGAACAGTTTGGTGTCAGACACCTATAAATGTAGACGCTGGCTCCACACATCTATATTACCTTCTGTAAGATTTTTAGCCACACTGAAAGCTTCCTGAACTTTGAAATAGGAATAATATGGCTCCATGGTACAATGGATAGCACATTGGACTTCTAAAATATCCAAATAGCAGGATTGTTTTGGGAGTGAATGATAATGCACATAAAGTATATAGTAAACCATTTGGCACATGGTAACGAACAACAGTGGCTCCATTCCCCTAATAATAGCTCAAGTAGAGTCATCCTCAGCAAATGCCTCATCATCTGAACTGAAAATGTAGTAAGTAGGACAGAAATTCAGTCCATTTAATAAACTACCAAACTTCAAAATAACACTCACAGAAATTCACTCACCCCTGTAATAAATTAACCTCTGCTGAGTGCCCACATCCTGTAGGTATCCGTGCAGAGCTTACAGAGACAAACCCAGAAAACGCCTTAGATTCAAGACTCATTTGACAACAAGGAACCACAAAACCTCCCAAGCAAAAAGAGACCTGCTGAAAGTGTTCTTTAGGAAGTTTATCTTCTTGGCAGTGTGTGGGACAGCCTGGAGAATAGAGAAGCCCAAGGTGCTGAGGAGAGTTCGAATGCCATTGTAATGGTCTAAGAGTCTGAACTCAGTTGTTAAACTAGGGTTTCCTTTCAAGGAATTATGGTGTCCTTTGATAAATGTGGAAGTGGTACTAATACCAAGTATTGGTACTTGCTGATAGCTGCCCACCCATCTCTGTGAGGAGGGGGTGGGATTTTTCCTACGGAACTGACCCTAATACAGAGGCTAGCTCTTAGGTGAGGTGAGTATTAACAGGTACACAAGCCAGTCAACAGTTTGGAAGTGATTAACACATGGTGACAAGTCAATTATGGCTGAGTTTCAGGGGCTTGGTACAATGCTTCATACAACTCAAGTTGGAGAATGTGAATTTATGTGGAACAGATCAACATACATTTACCATTTACCAGCTACTCTCAGTGGTGCAGAATGAAAAAGCAAAGGATATTTGTTTAGAATAGGGGTTGACCAAGATGCACCTTATAGAAAAACAAAGAAGAAGGTAATCTAAGGCCATGGCAAAAACAACATTGAGGTCTAGGTTGGGAAGTGAGGCAGAGATACCAGAAGAGATCTGATGGCTTGTTTGAAAGGAGACATCAAGAAATTTCTATGAATATAAAATCAAGTTCATAAAGTAGAAGAGAAGGTGAGTAGGCAGGTATAGTTACAATTGTTTAAATGATCCCGAAGTCAGAGACACCTTAGTGTTAATGGATAGTTAGAGTGGAGTAAAAGTACTTGGCATTACAGAGGTTGTATTACTATCAAACTATTCATTTGTTAGAAGAATCATTTAGGTTCAGATTGGCTTTTCAAGAATGATGGCAAGGAAAACAGTGGAAAAGAAGAAAATGAATCCAGTGCCAAAGTCAGTAGGAAAGTCAGCAAAATGTCCTAGACATCAAAAGATGCCACTGAGAAGAATGAAGAAAGCACAGTGTAAGTGGATTTTTTAAGTGACAGCAGTAGAACCATGATGAAAATGGTTCGGCGAACTGAGGAGACCGAAGGCTGATCTCCTCATTCTGTGAGCTGGGGTGATGGGAGTACATTCTCTAGAGAGAGTGGCAGGGGTCCTTAGGTTAGTTCTTGCAGAGTAGGAAGAGCAAGCTATTGGAAAACAGAGGCTATGACCAGTGTTTCCAGAGAACAGTCAGAGTTCCAACAGGCCCATTGTGGAAGAGGACAATGGAAGTGTAAAAAGAAGGGAGAACATATTTGCTGGTCTCCTAATTTTCTTCTAGGTTTTCAGCTATATAATAAATATTTAGAATTATTTATTTAGAAAAAAAGCACTAATTGTGTTTTTTTTAATAATACAAGACTGAAGAAGCTATAGATTTTCCTTCTTCTACACTTAATCATTCTTACTCTCCTTACTTGTGTCTGTAGATTATACATAATAGTCCTACATGCAAAGGTGCTGTGAGTATAATAGACTATTGAGTTGGTCATAAATTTGAGTCAAACTGAAAGAATAATCAGCAATGTTGATATTTGCTCAGAATTATAAAAAATGTGTAATCACAGTGCTCACTAGGTTAAGTGAACTTTTTGCTCCTGCTTTGGGGGAATCTGTCTAGTGTGTCCGATACTTGAAATTTATATAACTCAAGAGATGTTTGATATAATACAGCAAACTAAATTACTGAATTTTACCTATTTTTCAAATAGCATTGCTTTATGATAATTTATTTGACGTTGCAGTGTTTTAGAAAATACTCACTCTTCTTTTTGCTTTTGCAATTTTGATTGCTTTTTAACAGTCCATCTTTGTTTTACCATATTTTATCAGGGAAAAGATGTATAAGAAAATATATTAGAAATATTTAGTTCTGAAGGTGACCTAACAGATTAATTTAAATACTGCAAATTGGGAACTGTGGTACAAATTATTAGCACAGAATAAAATGAACATCTACTGCATTGGAAACTGACTATGACTCAGTAGTCCGGGTTCTGATTCAAAGGGCAGGTTGGCTAATGTTTCAGAAAGGATAGTATGACCCCTATGCAGACTTAGAGAGAAGAGTGCACTACAGAGTGAAGACTTATGGACACTGTTTCCCCCACCCCGTGCCCCACCATGAAATGTTAGAGACTACAGAAGAAATAAAAGTCTGTGTTTTTTATTTTCCAGACACCAGGTAGCATCAAAATTTAAGAGTGGTACCAGTGAACTTTGGCTAATAAAACAAATTGACTAAATGATTGATAGAAATAAGCATTCTTGCTTCAAAGATTTATTGATAACTTAGTATTAACTTTTTGTTTGTGTAAATTAGGAGCTGCCCTGATATGTCGCTATTGCCTTACTCTTTGTTGATTCAATAAATATTGCCAAGCACCTGTAACCCAGCAGTCACTGTCCTGGGAACTAGGAATGCACCGGTGAGCAACACAGAGGTCTTGCACTCACATAGTGTTCACTCTTTGGCGGGGACTCAGAACAAACACATGAATAAAGAACAATTTCAGCCACAGGGTGTTCAAGGCATCGCCCCCTTTGGCATGTTTACCTAATCTAAAAGCAGGCAAATATCCTTGTGCTTGCTTAGATCTGTGATGATTCTATACAAATATCCATTCCACCATGGGGGAAAAGCCCTGGTCTACTATAATATAGTACATAGAGAATACATAACTGTGTGTATAGTGTGCACATAACTCATACAAACTTTCCTTTTCTCTCCCTCTCGCTCCCTCCCTCTCATTCTCCCTCCCCTCTTCTTCTTTCTTTCATTTGAAGACTCTCCTTCCTTCAGTTCCCTTTAGCCTGGCTGATGACTCATTCATTTCCTAGGAAATGTATTTTATTTGGCAGTGTTGGAGGGAGAGTTTTTCACACATGTGCTAAGGCCGTTCAATTGTTTAATTGGACAACAAATCCCCATTTTCCTCATCCTCTAGTCTCTGGAGACCACCATTCTACTTTCCATTTTTACAAGTCTGACTGCCTTAAACACCTCACACAAATGGAATAATATAATTGTGACTGGGTTAACTATAATGTCCTCAAGATTCATTGTTAGACATAGCTGAATTTTCCCCCTTCTGAAAGGCTAAATAATATTCCACTGTTTATCTATAGATGTGTGTGCATGTGTGTGCATATATATGTGTATTATGTATGCATATATACAGAATGAGATGAAATTGGGTTTACAGTTGAGCTTGTAAAATAGTTATTCTTGTATCATTTATTAATTATTGTATTATTTCCTACATGAACAACTGTAAAACTACTTTTTAAAAAATATTTTATTTATTTATTTTTTATAGAAAGAGGGGAAAGGAAGGAAAAAAACATCAATGTGTGTTTGCTTCTTGCGCACGCTATACTGGGATCCTGGCCCACAACCTAGTCATGTACCTTGACTGGGAATTGAACCAGTGACCTTTTGGTTTGCAGGCCTGCACTCAATCCACTGAGCTACACCAGTGATGATGTACATTGGGTTGCTTTTACTTCTTGGTTATTGTGAATTGTGCTTCAGTGAACACTGGTGTGCAAATATCTTTTTGAGATTGTTCTTTTACTTCGCTTGGATAAATAACCAGAAGTGGTATTTCTGGGTCATATGGAAATTCTATTTTTAATTTTTTGAGGAATCTCCATACTATTTTTTCATAGCAGATACGCAGTCTTATATTCCCATCAGCAGTGTACAAGGATACATTTATTTCCAAGAGCTAATGCATTTCTTGAGATCTAATGTGAATTGAACCCCATGACCAGCAACACACACATGACTACTTCCAGGCTGACACCCAAGCTTGCCTTTGTCACTGCCTCCAGCACACTGGAGTGCACCCTGCTATCCCACCAGCAAGGCAGGCATTGGAGCATGCTCTTGGAGATAAGAGAAATGGGACTATAATGGTATCTGCTAAGTCCCCTTGTTAAGCTTTTTCTGGTCAGGAAGGAGCCTTTTTCTCATTTGCAGGTCCTGACAGATACAGAAATGTCAGCTCAAGCAATGAAAGATGACACTGGTATGTGTTCTGTCACAGAGGGTTTGCACAGGAATCACATATTCTGTGGCTAATATAGTTTTATGAGGTGCCTCCTGATGTACCCAGCTGAGTCACCCTTCACTCTGCCATAATCAGACAAATGTACTAATAAAGGAAAACCAAGGCTTACATTGTTAAAATAAGATTATTTGCAATTTTGGGTTCTATAAAATTTCATTAATTTTGTTCTCTAACTAGAGTTTCATTATATGGTACATTGATCTAGAGAGAAGGATAATCATAGATTTCTTCTAGCTACTACTCTTACTGCCTCAATTCTCCCTGTTGTGGCTTGGAAACATTAATGACTACTTGTCACCCTGGCTGGGTGGCTCAGTTGATTGGAGCATCAACCCAAACACCAAAAGGTTGTGGATTTGATCCCCGGTCAGGGCACATACTTATGTTTTGGGGTAGATCCTTAGTGGGGTGCATATAGGAGTCAACACATCTCTCTCTCAATCTCTCTCTGTCTCTCTCTCCCCCTCCCTCCTCTCTAAAACTCAACAAACATATCCTCAGCTGAGGATTTTTTAAAAAATTAAAATAAAATTACTGCTTGTCATAGATAGAATTTTGTCTTCCATGGTCTTCAATCCTTGGTGTCAGTTCCACAAGAATGAAGGTCGCAGATGGGATTAAGTTTGCCAATCAGCTGGTTGTAAAATAGGAAAATTAGGCTGGGTTATCTCGATGGTTCCAATGTAATCACATGGACCCTTATATTTGGAAGAGGAAGGCAGAAGAGAGTTGCAAGGATGGAAAACTAGGCAAGAGATTTGAATTATGAGAGGGACTTGGCCCACTGCAGCTGGCTTGGCCGATGGAGGAATGAAGTCACTGGCAGGGACTGCAGGCTGCCTGGAGAAGCTGGGATATGGGACCTCGGTTTTACCACAGCAAGGAACTGAATTTTGCCAACAACCTGAATGAGCAAGGGAACAAATCCACCCCCAAGAGCTTCCAGAAAGGAATACAGCCCTGCAGATACTTTAATTTTAGCCTAGTAAGAGCAATCTAGAACTTCTGATCTGCATGATAGTAATATAGTATTGTTTTAAGAGGATTCAATTGTGGTACTTTGTAACAGCAGCAATGAAAAACTAATACACTACTTCCTACTGCTGTTTTAAGAGTTAAATGAGGCAATGTTAGCAAAACTCAGAGTTCAGTCATTTCAGAGCTCAGCCATTTCTATTATTATATTTGACACAACACAACATGGCCCAACACATCCTAGAGAAATCACACCCAGTGCACAGGAGTGATGACTGTCTACACCTGGTACCCTGTCACGTGGGGACAGTTCTGGTATTACTTTGACAGTTGGACCATGCCAACTGTAATGCAGCCTGAGGAGACCATCAGGGCCACAGACAGATCTGGGAATGATGCTCCATCTTGAATGGCAGGAGGAAGTTTATTTAGATGTGCAGCTTAACATTGAGGACATGGGGCTGTGCCAGGGCCTGAGTTCCTTTTAAAATAAAGGAATATCTGCTTTGTAAAAAAAAGTATTAGACTTGTATTGCTCCAGAGAGTAAACTTGAATAAGTCAGGAAAAACTACCAAAAGATAAATTTTTGCTCAATATAAAAGTCATGTCCTTATCCGTTGATCATTTCACAAACCAAGTGGGTTGGCTTATGAGTCAGTGAGCACCGAGTCCCTGGGAGTGTTCAGGCAGAGGCGGAATGCCAGCCCATGAGGAGGAGCCTCTTCCCAGTGATGCTGTGTTTGAGCATCCATCACGACTGCTCCTGTGCCCCCAGGCCTGCCTGTCACAGGGATGGGTGGGCAAGAACCACACACGATGCACAGAAAAAAATGCTGCTGCCAAGTGCATGCTTGCAAATTTCATTAACATCTTCATATACATTATTAAGAAATTTACTCTTTGGGCTTAATAAGATTGACCACATATTCAGATTATATTACCTTTTTTTTCCTGGTGGTATAAGTGAATTTTTATTGGGAAGGCAGAGTTGTCAAGGGAAACAGCAGCAAATGAGGAGTGGAGATGGAAACTCCCTGTATACACAGGACTTCCGTCATATGTGGTACAGGAGGCATTTTAATTTGTGATCTCCAGCCCAGAAATGTGAAATGCTTTTCCACTCAATCAAATACTTCTGAATTCCTACCAAAAAAGAATACAAGAAGAGCATGGTAAAGTAGCTTACTGAAAGGAAACCCCTGAAGATAATATATCAGGCTATATTACTTTTTATAGAGAAACTTTTGACATAGGCATATTTATATGTGAAGATGGTCAGGGGAGAGTAGGAGAATAGGTGAATAGGTGTGGATGGATTTTGCCTTTAGGATCATTTATTCAAGCAAGACAAATAAACTTTGTTGAAGTAGAAATGGAGTACATTCTTTTCTCAACAGACTATTTTAGTTGAGTTAAAGTTCTGAAAACCTGATGTTTTATATTTTCTAATGAATATTTTTCCTTTTCTCTCCCAGCTTTACTAACATATAACTGACACATAACATTGGGTTAGTCCAAGGTGTACAACATGATGATTTGATACATGTGTATACTTGTATATATTATGAAATGATCAACTCAATAAGTTACTTACACCCATCACCTCACATGGCTCCAAAGATTTTTTCTTGTGAACTTTTAAGATCTGTTCTTTTTGCTTTCAAATGTACAATACAGCGCCATTAACTATAGTCATCATGCTCTACATTACATCCCCAGAATGCATTTATCTTATAACTAGAAGTTCTTATTTTTGACCGCCTTCACCCATTCTCCTCAACCCCTATCCCCTGCCTCTGGCAACTGTCAATCTATTTACTGTATCTATGAGTTTTTAAAAATCCCACTTAGGAGCTTTTACAGTATTTATCTTTATCTGACTTAGCATAATGCCATCAGACTCCGTCTATGTTGTTGCAAATGGTGGGGTTTCCTTTGTTCTAATGGCTGAATAATATTCTACTGTAATATATCACCTTCTTTATCCATTCATCCATCATTGAACACTTATGTTGTTTCCATGTCTTGGCTATTGTAAGTAATGCTGCAATGAACATGGGGAGCATATTTCTTTTCAAGATAATGATGTTATTTCCTTTGGGTACATCTCAGAGTAGAATTGATGAAAAATGTGGTAGTCTTGTTTTATTTTTATTTTTATTTTTCAGAAATCTCCATACTGCTTTCCATAGTGGCTATGCCAATTTACATTCTCATCAGTTGTGCACAAGGGTCCCCTTTACTCCATGTCTTCACCAGCTTTTGTTATGTCTTGTCCTTTTGATATAACCATTCTAACAGCTATGAGATTAGATTTCACTGTTATATTTATTGCAATTATTAAGATCTGTTGGACCTCACTTTAGTTTCAATAAAACTAATATACACAATACTTTTTCTAAGTAGATTGACATTTCTGTTGCTTTGAAAAAATAAACTATGATATTCTTCTACAGCTGGTCAGGGTTTTTTCCACCTTAACTCAATAGCTGTGTTTCTTAGAACTTGAAATGTTTTGATACTGAGATTTTCTTTATTATTAGAAATGGCCAACAGAAAATTTTCACAGAAGTGCATTACTATAGCTACTTATCTGGCAGCAACCATGCAATTGATTGTTAAGATGCATTTGAAATACTTCATCCTTACATGATGAAGGAAAGCTCTTCTGAATGCAAGAATGTGAGCTAATAAATGTAGGAATTTTAAAATACCTTTTCAGTGAATCTCTCTGGTGGTTACTACTTCACTTCAGTACAGTGATTCAATTTAGCTTCAAGAGTAGTGGGTCTCTGTGAAGTTATATATCTAATAAAGAATCAAGATGCAGTACTCAACACCATTTATGACACATTCTCACCAAGATGGTCTTACCAATTTCAAATTACAGGAAATAAAGAGGACAAAAGAACAATTAAGTTACAGGTTCAGAAAAAGGGAGGGGACACCATGCAGTTGACCTTGATCCAAGAGGAAGAATAATTATCATGTCTATGCTTGGCCACATACGTTAGGAGGGGAAGCAAAAAAGACCTGCCAAAGTCTTTCTCCTAAGACATTATGCGGGATGATCACCAGTTAAATCTTTCTTTATTTTTGACCCTATATCAAATACATGATATTTTTTAACCACTTAATATTAAAAAAGCATTATTTTCCATTAAAACAGACATATGTGTTAGGAATAAGATTGAAAGGGCTATGAATTACTGTTGCTGGCTGACAGAAATCATTTTGCAGAAGAAACACCATCTAAATCTTCTTAGATGAAGAATAGGGAAACTGAAAGGATAGGTATGAGCTTGCTAGACATTCAGTGGAGGTGGGAAAGGACATTATAGGGAAGGGGTCAGGAAGTCTATGAAAATAGAGCCTGGTGTTTTTAGGGGCATGGAGTGTATGAGGAGGGGATATGTGGACAAATGAGTTTGACTTGGGCTAGATCATTCCAGGTTTTGCATGCATACTAAGACAATAGTTCTTATATTAGCTCTTTGAGTTGTCAATAAAATTTTCTATGACTTGGCATGTTAATATTTATTATAATCTAAACAAGTTAATATGAATATATTTGGGAACTTTTAGATGCCATGTACATTAGTTTGTGTAGGCTCTTTGCTCTATCAAATAAGCTCTAAAATCTGTAATACATTGGACATCATTTGTTCATTTATGTGGCATGGTTTATAAATTCTACTGATTTGTGTTGATACATTTAACATTCTTTTTCATTTCTTTCTCTTGCCCTGATAAAAATTGGTATAAGCATCATTAGTGATGTCTCAGATTTTTCCAGTCTCAATTTTCCAACCTGTTATGTTTGTATTCTTACTGGTACACATTTTTTATCTGAAATATTTTATTTGGACAACCAAATCATTAATGTCCCTGAATAATTGCAAAACGACAGTGATCCATTTCTGAACATAAAACAACTTTTACAATTTCAGGGAACTATCTGAGATTGTCCCAATCAATACCTCTATTATCTCCATTCACTGTGCTTACTAGGGACATGCCTTTCTTATACCCCATACAGTCATATTATGTATGAATTTCACCCCAGCTCCATTCATATGAACACATATTTGATGTATGATTCACATTATTTATTATATCTTGGTTTGAATTTGTATTCTCTTGGCATCAACCTCACCATATCTCTATTTAGAACATGGGTAAATTTAAATTTCTCCTCTAACCTACATCTCTAATTATTTTTCTTTTGTCTCAAAATGACCACAAGAAAATAATTAAACTTCATTTAGATGAAGGTGAAACTACTGATAACCATCAACAATATCCCTTCCAATTTGATCGCATAGCATCCAAAGCTTTATATCAGCAAAATAAAGTTCTAAGGCAGGGCTTCCAGGCACTGGAGGACCAGGAAGATTGGAAGGTGTCTGAATGAGTAAATATTCATAGAGTACCTGGATTTCTACGACTTCACACTGACTGCTGTGGTCTTGGGCATGTTTCCCAAATGTTCTCAGTGTCAGTTTACTCCTGAGAATATAGTGGATAATAACCTCGCTTCCATCTCTCACAGGTTGATATAAGAGCAAATATGGCTGATGAGTGTCTGAGCATAAGAAGTATAATTTTAGTCCAAATGATCTAACAGGAATCCATATCTGTCTTTGCCAGCTCTCAGTATCAGCATCACGATTGAACAGAAGACAAGAAAGGAGTCGGTCGAAAGCCCATTTGCCAGGCATAATCTCTTTCTGCTTGGGGTAGGAGCTGAAAATGGATCTTCAGTTTGTTCACCAGCTTGGCTTTGAATGTAGGCATTGCTAAGACTACCTTGCAATTTTTATCGATCACTTCATACCCAATGTAACATGAGTTAGAAGTTTTGTGTAATCCAATATTGTAACAATTCCATTGCTCTACATTTGTGGCATGTTATAATTTATGAAATATTTTAAAAGCCTCTATTGTCTCATTTGAATTTCAAAACACTCATAGATTTGATTTTTTACCCCATTTGATAATGAAGAAACTGAGTTTATGACATTTTGCCAATTACTCATTCAATAAATATCAAAATAGCTTTTTTATTGCACTGCAGAAGCAATAGCTCCATCAATGTTTTTACAAGAGTACTACTTTGAAGAGGCAGAAATATCTTCTTAGTGTTTCTGTGATCAGACCTTTACTCAGCTACTCACACCTATCGGATTCTAGCAGCTGTACATGCTTCAGATTGATTCTTTCTACAGCACTGTACAAAATTAAGTGCGTTGGAAACACTTCAATAACAATTTAAAGGCCATGTTTCAAAAATCTGGATTTACTTTTTTTGGTCCTCCGCATGTGCTAGATACTCACAATTCCTCCCCTAGAGCCATCTCCACTCCACACTTACAAACAATTCTTTCAGTGCCTTTGGTTTTAATTATGATTAAGAATTGACTTTTATATCTTTTATTGCACAAGCAGTTTCTTGATGCCCTGCTAGCAGCAGTATTTACTGCAAACAAACTTTATGAAAGGGGTTTGTCTTTTCTTACTTGCAGATAAATCAGATGAATTTCTGTCTGTGCCAACGAGAGGTGATTGCGGATGCTGCAGATGCGTAACTGAAAATGTGTTAGATGGGAAAAATGCAGCTATGGAAAAGTATGAACAGACATTTACAACTTTTAAAAACAGCTGTATTTTGATCATTTATTCACATCTTAGCAAAGGCAATTATATTTCAAAATGAAGAATCACATTTTCCATTTTGAAATATAATGATAGTTTATGGAGAAATCTAGGAGAATGCTTATTTTAAGGCTCATCTCTATAGGTATTAAATGATAATGGTGGTTATTAGATATGAAAGAAAAATGGAAAACTGAACCCTTCCTTCATAGCTCAAATCAGGTGGTGCTCATTTTGCATGATGGACAATTGGTTCTTGCACAAAAGAGGCAAAAATATTCAGTAACAGCCACTGAGAAGAAGGGACTCTGCAATGGGAAATGAAAAGCGACACCATCAATAGCAGAACTTATTTAAGATTAATTTGAAGCACATACTTTCCAAAATAACTTAGGCATATTGTTTCCAGTCAATTTACCTATTTGTTTTACCCTCATTTTGGAAAGTAATTGAATCACATTTCAGTGAAAGTCAAAGATGACACCGTTCTTGCAGTTTTACATTCCTCTTTCCATGTGAACAATAAACCATTTTATGTTCAGTATAAATAAATGGTTTTCATCCTGGGAAAAAATATTTCCAGGAGTATTCTCAGGACCGCCTGCCCCATACCTATGACTTGTCATACTTAACTATTCATGGCATAGACTCACAGAACATGTAAGCTAAAACTGTACCAAAGATATAGTCTACTGAGATGCTATTATTTTAGACAAAAAAGAGAGAGAAGGAGGAGGGGAAGGAGGATGAAGTAGAAAATGAAGAGGAGGGAGAGTGGGAAGAGGATGAGAAGGAGAGGGGAGGAGAGAAAGGAGGAAAATGAGAGAGGCACAAAGAGAATTCAAGTGATTTTGCCCAAAGCAGACAGAGAGTGAATGGCAGTGCCCGGACTAGAACTGAGGGTCAGGCCCTGACTCCTCATTGATGTCTTTTTCACTGCCAAGCAGAATACCACAGTAGTAAAAATCCTCCATTCTAAGCTTGTGTCACAGATCACTATTTACTAGGTGAGTGACCTTGGGTAAATTTTTAAATCTATCTTTACCTCAATTACCCCATCTGTAAAATGAGAGTACTCTAGTACCTACTTCATGGGGTGGTTGAGATAATTAAATGAAAGAACATATGTAAAGCATCTAACAGAGTGCATTTATTTGTTGTATGTTTGCATGAGGGAAAATGTAGGTGTCCACGTAGATTTTGTGGTTAATTTAATCGTTACTCTTTTATCTGGTGTAGTAGCCCACTTAACTTCCTAGTTCACATTACAATTTAATTCTGAGGCTCATTTCTTTATTTTTTTCAGTCTCATCTGTGATCAGAGGTGATGCCTGGAGTGGGCTTCCAAGTCAGAATCTTCAGAGCGACTATTTAGAGTTCGAACTTAAAAAGAAGTTTAATATCAAATAAGGCAACACTGGGTGGGTTGATGTGAATGTTTGCAATCTGTTTGAACTCTGAAAAACAAAGGAAATCAGAGTGATTATTTTTGAATGTGAACTTGCTTTTGAATAAATATTTGAAAAAGGCATCACTGATTCCATCCCACCAGGTTGCAAGGCTGATGCTACATCTCTCATGAGATGAAGCTCATTATTTTCTATTGTATGTTTGTCACACAAGGGGGCTTATTTCAGCTGATTACATGAAGGAACTTTCTAATAGAACTATTCAAAACAGAATGGCCTGACCCCAGGGGCAAGTCTCTGCTGGAATCTGAGAGCAAGGCTGAGTGGCCCAAGTGGAAGACTGTAGCCACAGGGATCCGAGTGCCAGGTGGGCTGGGCGGGCTGTTATGCACTTATTGAAGTTCTAGCCAGAACTGAGATTTTAGGTCTGCAATTCTACACTCAAACCTGCTGAATTTAGGGAAACTTTCTTACTGTATTTCCTTAGTCTGTTTTTTTTTTTTCTAAATTTGATAGTTAGCCAGCTCTTTTGAACTACTGACTCAAATCTTGCGGGTTTTTCTTTGAATTTTATTGTTGCTTTTGTGGGAAAGAGGGGGTCATGGTTCAAATTCTTTTATTTACATTTGTAAATCTTTATCCTTAGGATTAACACTCATCTCTTTTATCTTTGCATTGGGTTTAATTGGATTTAAAACTGTAATGCTTTGGACTTTTGTTATTCAATTATTACTAGGCTTCACCATGTAGACACATCATGGTATAAAACTATTGACAATAAAAACAGTTCTCAAGTCCCCTAATATTACTGGCTTTTTTCTGTTTTAATGATAATAACTAAATGGTATGTAAAACACTGGCTTTGATTTGTTTTATTTCTATTGAGAGAAGCATTCATTCACATAGGTGAATCTCCAGATTATTGATGCTTAGCACTTTAAATAATAAACATTTATTAAAAACATACTGATACTTTAAACATTTTTTCTGTGCAGTTCTTTGCTTTTGTTAAACATTACATACAGGTTATAACTTGACATTCCTCCTGAAGACTCAGGATCACCATTCCGAGCCTCATCTACTGTCAGTGCTAGACTCCAGGTGTCACCTCCAAGCTAAGTAGGTCACAGCACTTAGTTGGAGAAGTTACTAAAATTTCCACTAACTATTCTGCTAGCATGTTTTCCAGGAAATGACTGGGCCTCCTGAGAGCCACCTACAGAAATCCCTAAAGAAAGCCAAAAGACCGAGAGGTCATCAGAGTAGTGAGACCCCACCTCCGGGAGGAGTTTGGATGCTGTTTTCCAAACATGGGAAGCATGAAGAGGCATGACCTGCTCCTGCACATGTACCAGTGTGATGCTCCTATATGCTATGGTAAATTTTTATCATAAATATGTATTAGGTTACTAGAATAAAAACATAGAAGCTCCCCAGTTTAGAAAGCAACAGCTTTGGAAATTATTCCCCATGGGCTCCTTGTTAACTGCAAACAAATTTCACTTTGCTTGGCAGCCACTGTTGGTATCATGTCTGGTTCCTTGCTCACTGAGGAGCAAACTCAAGTTCAGTTTGGTAACATAGACACTCAACTATTGAACTTTTTCCCTTACCTTTTAACTCCCCAAATTATAGCTGTGACTTTTTTTTTTTTTTGCTGTATTGTTTGTTTATTTTACCTAAAAGCTTTCTACTTTTCTCAATAATAAACTACTAATAATAGTTTTCTCAAAGAAAGGAGAGAAATATGTACACTAAATACATTTTTTTTGTGTGTGTGTGCAGGCAGATACTAAGTACCTTTGAATGGGGCTATTCTCCTGTTCTGAGAAAAGTGGACAAGATCCCAGGCTTATGGAAAAATGACTTAAGGCTGATCTGCCAAAAAAAAAGAAAAGGGGTGGGGTTGGGAGAAAAGCATGTACCTTTTCAAATGCCTACCATATGCCTTTTTTATTAACAATATATTGTTTATTCTTTAGCTGCATTTTGTTAACTATGTGTTGTCATCCCTATTATACTTGATGAATTCAGGAAAGACAAGAGACTCTCTGCCCAAGTTACACCTATAGTCAGTGGGAAAAACAGAACTCTATTCAGGTTCCTGACATTAATGCCTGTGCTCTTCATGTTGTGTCTCATCTGTGCTCATTACTCTTATACATGCTAATTGGTTTGTAGCCTTGGAGATCTCTGTTTATAAGAGTTTATGACATGTAAGTCTCAAGGAGCATGTTGGTGATAAGGAACATTTCTTCATTTGTCATACATGGCCCATACCCACTAAATGCCAATAACATTCTCTGGTGATCAGGATAAAGAAAATGAAGTAGACATATACAGTGGAATATTATTCAGCCTTAAAAATAGTGAAATCTTGCCATATGCAACAACAAGGATGATTCTCGAGGACATTACGCTAAGTGAGGCAAGCCAGTCACAGGACAAGGATGGCATGATTCCATTTACATGAGGTAAATAAAATACTCAGTTCACAGAAGGAGAGAGTAGAATAGTGGTTGCTAAGGTTGTGTGGGGCGGGGATGAGGAGTTGCTACTCAAAGGGCATCACATTTCAGGTATGCATGATGATTGAGTTATGGTGATCTGATGTACAATACAGAGTCTATAATTAACACTACTATATTGTACAGTTAAAATTCTTTAAGAGGGTAGATCTCATGGTAAGTGATCTTGTTACAATAAAAAACTGTTATGGAGAAATAATGAAAAATGGAGAGTTCAAGTACATTTTTTTTTAAAGTGGCATAAAGTTTTCCCACTTACTTACAATGGAGAAATCACCGATTTCACATTGGTTGATTTAAGTCCATTTACTCAGTCTACTTACTAACTGTGCATGGAGCATCAGTCAGACTCTGAATGGTACTGAGTAAGTTACCAGCCTTGCCTTTCATGAACTCAGAGTTTAATAAACAGCACCAACCAATAAAGATTATACATATTTAAGATAGTGTGTAATAAGAACCATAATATTGATGTACCTGGAAGAGGAAAAAAGATAAAAAGAACTTCTATGTGGGATGGTGCTGGATAATGCTTTGAAGAAAAAGTAAGTGCATGAACAGGAGCTGGTCAAGTTGACAACAGGAAGTAGTGAGAGGAAGAATTTTAATGGAGTAGCAGCATGGATTTTTGAGCAAACAGGGGACACCTGGAGAATTTTAAGTCCCTCTACTCTTAAATGAGGAGAGGAGATTCTGCCAGTGCTTCATGCAGATTCCTTGCTCCTCTTTGACCATTCCTGACCATTGCTGACTTCTGCGTGGTTTGCCTGCCAGTGCAGCACTCATAATCCTTTCCAGGACATAGGAAGGAGAGAGGGAGTTTCCTGTGAGTTTACTTGCTCTGGGCAGCCATTAGCTGACACCCCGACTTGGGGGCATCAGCTAATGGCTGCGGCCAGAACACAGAAGCCTTTGACTCAGTCAGTATAGACTTTGCAGCATTACTTACAGCCAGAGATGTTCTGTGGGATCCAGCTGAGTGTGGGACCTTGCCTGACATGACATCCTTGCTTAGCTTCTTCCCTCCCCCATCTTAATTCACCATTCCCTTACCGGCTTCTCCTGGAAGTACTTCCTTAATAAATCACTTGCATATTAACTTTGGGCCAAGGATGTCTCTGAACACTCCATCCTTAGATAATGGGGGACTGACAGTTTTCTTAAAAACACCTGAAGTCATTTTTAGAATCAAGTGAGATCACATATGTGAGACTATGCAATTATAAAGCACCAAACAAATGTCAAATATGGTTTATTATTCATAATGATGTTCTGGCATTTTTCATAATAGAAAGTGAGGGCAGAACGTATTTATTGAAGTTATCAGGGTGAGTTCTTAGTAAAAACCATTCTGACATAGCTCTAAGGACTCTGAATGCTGAGCTTATAGCAATTCTTATTATTGCAGTAGATTGGCCAGAACAAGGCGAATTTCTAAAGGGAAATTCCCTCTCCCCATTGTGGAATATGTTGAAAACTTTTTTTAAAAAGAAAAATACATCGGAAAATATGATTTTTGTGGATAATTTAAATTGTGTTCTTTGAGATTAATCAGAAAACCCATTGCAGTTTCTTCCAATTCTTTGGTCATGAGGGGATCTGGATGACAATGTCTGTTTGGGCCAGAAGTAAAGTGAACCTACCAGTTATACGGGGTTTTTTGTTGCTGCTGCTTGTTTGTTTTTGGTTTTGTTTTTTGTTTTGTGTGTTTTAAAATGGCTGAACAGCATATAGAGAAATATAAAGGCTTGTCAGAGCAGTGCTGGAATATCAAATTTAGACTACATATAAAAAGTTCATAAAATATCACTTAATTGGATGCCTCACAAGGCAAAACAAAGACTAACAAAAACTTTCCTTCCTTACCCTGTAGTGAATGGATGAGACTGTTTGGTAATGATTATTTTACTAATTCTTTTTTCTTTAATACCAGTAAAAGGACAGGATTTCACTCCAAGCAATTTGTGTAGTTTCTGACATCTTTACCCTGAATATACTATTTCTTGGAGATAAATATTTTGTTGGGCTCATCAACATGTGCTTTGTGACTTGAGTATAATGCTTAAGTCCCTTAAATGGTCAGGCACTGAGGACTACAGAGCCATTAAAGCTTAACTGCTTTTGTCATGAAGCTTTTTACATTAGATCATAAGATTCTTAATAGGATCCACATTCTTCTCCATAGTGAAGTTAGTGTATGTGTGAGTGTGTGTGCACACACACAGGCTGTGAATGAAATCCTATGCAAAAAAAAAGTAAGGAGTAGACACTCATCTTACAATCTCAACACTGCCAACATCAACTGTGAAAAGATGCCAGAGAGGTCCAGCTGAACCCAGGTGCCATTCCTGTGTACATTGCTGTTGATGTGTACATTGCTGCGTACATTGCTGTTGTACATTCCTGTGTACATTGCTGTTGATGTGCAGCCAGGATTTCTTATGAACTGTGACCCAGACCTAGGACTGAAGCTGGTTTTCAAGAAAGAGAACCGCTGAGCTGGTGGTGTCATTCACTGTACCGAGATTTATGCTGCTCATCATTTTCAGTGCCAGTTGAAGAAGAGCTGCCTTCAATGACCACATGCTCTGTGCCTTCTCTAAACAGAGAAGGCACAGAGCATTATTTTACTTCACAAGACACCTCTCTGCTCAAAAATAAATTTGTGGAAAAGCCCTTCCTTTTTCCTATAGCTTAATCCTACCAGAAACAAATAAACAAACCATAATCAGAAAATAGATAAAGAAAGGTAGGATCTTAAATTGTGAAAGGCCATGAAACTCTGAAGGGTACTATGAGATTTGAATCCAGCCCTTATCTTTTCCTCCATAGGCCTTATAACATTAGCTCTGGAAGGTTATATAATGGTGTTGGGGTATTGGGCTTCCACAGCAGAGAGCCACAGACTGAGTGGCTTAAACAGAAATTTATTTTGTCACAGTTCTAGAAGCTGGAAATATGAATTGTCCATAGGACTGATTTCTTCCAGGGTCCCTCTGGTGCTCAGATGGCTATCTCCTCCCTGTGTCACAGGGTGCAGCCAAGAGGGGGGCCCCAAAAAGGGAGTTGGAATGGGGCCCAGAACTCAGGGTGTCCAGGAAATATTAGACAGACATATAAGATGTCCTCACCCCTTTCCCCTCAGGTATGAGTTGAGGGAAGGGACAAATGGAGCAGGGCCATTGAGTTGTTCTGCATAGCAATAGTTTTGCAGATAACCTCCAGAATGGTCATTTAACATATCTATAACCTTTAACTGGTTTCATAGATATGTTAAACAGCTGTGGCCATGCTCTGAGCCAGGGGGATGGAAAGGACTTCCCCAAGGACGTGACTGGGGGAGGAACCCTAAGTTAAAGTGCCTGTGTGGGAGCTTGGAGAAGATTGGCTCCAGAAAATGAGGACATGCCTGCCCAAACTCATGATGGCATCCCAATAACCTTGGAAATATACAGGAATGCTGGCAGGTGTAACCGATTGTAGGAGGAGTCGGAAATAGGGCTGCAGAGGAGGTTTGGTGCCGGTATTTAAACGGAGATGTGGCAGCCATTAGAGGGAGATCCATGCGGTTTCACTAGAGTGCGGGACCCACAGCTCTATGAGGGAAAATCACCATGTGGCTTTAGTAGAGAATTGCTACTCAGCTTTGCCCGAATGGAGACCCTCTCGCAGCTTTGCCAGAGGGAGAGATTCCACGTGGTTTCACCAGAGTGCAGACCCCTGCAGCTTTGGTGAAGAGGGAGAGCCACCAGGCTTTGCCACAGTGGGGACCCCTTCCCCACAGCTTTGGTAGAAGAAGGACCACGCGGCTTTGGGGTGCTCCCTTTGGCTGAGTGGCCTGGGAACAAGAGAGATTTTGCCTAGAAGAAGGGGGAAAGAACTCTTGCCAGTAGGCCATGAGAAGGTGCCACATGGCTTCAGATTAACCAGAGATCCTGCCTGGACGACGACATAGCTGACTGTGTCAAGAGCCTGGATCCCAGACGTTTGCTTCTCTTCCTTGCAAATACGGTACCCTGACTTAGGGCAGAGGGAGATAGGAAGCACTCTGGGTGTCTGTGAGTATCCTAAAGGACTTTGATAGTTTAATGGAGATGTTAGGTTGCTACTTTAACTCTGTATAGCATCAGATAAACATTTCCTTTCCTTTTCACAAATCTCTGGCTTTGAGAGATATCTTTCCATAAGGCGCGGACCTTATTTTCCAATAACGGACCTTTCTGTTGCTCTGTAACAGTTTTTGGGGGCTCGTCCGGGATCTGAATTGCCCATGGCAGACTGACCCCCTCAGGGGTGAGAAAGTGAGACTTTGGAAGTTTTTTTCCCAGTCTCCAGAATTTTTCTGTTGCTCGGTAACACCTGTGTCTTCGATGTGGTCTTTGTCCTAATTTTTAATAACGCACGTCCATGACCTAATTTTTTAATACCAGTCATATTGGATTAGGTGCACCCTAATAACCTTATTTTAACTTAGTTAACTCTTCTCCAATGGAACCACATTCTGGGTACTGGACATTAGGACTTCAACATGTAAATTTTGAGTGGAAACAATTCAGCCCATAATAGAGGAAAAAACACTAAAAATAAAGAATTATAGATAATCCACCATCACACAGACATCTGGTGAGCAAAAAGAGTGGATTAGCTTAGTATCATTTTCATAAGACACCTATTTAAATTTGTTTCAGCTGCATTTACCAACACTTTCCCCGGATGAAGTCACAGGATTTATAATATGTGAGGTGGACAACATATCAAGGACTTTGTACCAGAATGTTGATTCTGGAGATTCCCCTAACATCTCACATTGTTATTTTCAGTAACAAAAAGAATGGTGCTTTTTCCAAAGAATTTTAAGTCATTTTCCCTCTGTGAGCTTCTGTAGCTCCCCCAGTATCTGCACTTTTAGTTGCATTTTCTCTCCTGATAATTATGTGTGGTCTCCACTGGATAGCACCAATTTACTTTATCCTTGGTGTTCATTCACATTAAAAACAAGAACCATAATTTCAGAACAATTGGTCCTGGGGATTAGAGTCTAAACAAAAGACTCATCAAACCCATGTGGGAAGCCTTTGTTGTCAACTAGCAGGGATTACGAAAAGGAATTGTGTCAGCCACTTTGGATAAAGCTAAACTGAGAGAGAGAGAGAACACAAGGAAATTGTATATATCAGAAGTTTGGGATAATAGAAGTAATGTCTCAAAATTGTATTTTTTAACATTTCATTTTCTTTGCTCAACTATTGCAAGAGTGTGAAGAGATTTCCTTCTTTCTGTGTGTGTTTACCTGCCTGACTCTCCACTTCCAAGCCATTCCCTCAGTGTCTAGGCAACAGAAAAGAGGAACCTGCAGGAATTCCTCCATGGGATGATCCTGAGCAGGTGGGAGGAGGTGAGAGAAGGGATGTACTAAGTCTTTCACCAGCTGGAGCAAAGATGGCAGCTCCATGCTTGTGAGATGTGGCCACTTCATCTATGTTTGTGCTCCACTGACATAGGCCTGGTTTGATATCTGGTTTTCAGAGATCGCCATTTTTCCCCATCTAGTTACTTACCATTTTAGGTGTTAGTTTACTCACCTCTGAACTAGAGAAAATAAAAACAGTCTCAACATCTACCAAATTAAATGAGAAAATTTATACAAAGTGCCTGACAGTGCCTGGCAAAAATTGGAAGCTCAGAGAGGCTCTCTGAACTCCTCTCCTGCACCATCTCTTCCTTCCTAAAACTGCTAGAAAAGAAAGGGGGCCAAAGTACTGTGGGTTTCTCTATATCCGATGTCTACCCTGCTTCCTTGGACTCAAGGACACTTGTGCCACCTTAAGGCATTTTCAGTTCCTTTCTCATCTAACCTCTGTAATGATATTCTTCTTGGATTTTAAATTGGAAATATTTATATTTTTTGTATGTGAAGAGAAAAAACTCTGCTCCTGGATTATAACAAGCTTAACTTTTAAGATTCCTTTGCTTTCAATTCATGGTATCAGTTTCAGTCAAAATACACAAAGCATGCCCATTCCACAAAAACTTGTCCCCTATACTTCCTGGGTCTTTCTCCTTCTTAGATTTCATAGAAAAAGAGGTAAAACTCCCTGACCATGCATTCAAAGGCACAGACTCACTTGCATGCAGAATCATGGTGAACTAAAATTGTCACCCTGCTCTGCCCTCTCTTCTTTCACTACTTTTTCTCCACAGCACTTAACCTACTGGACAGATTGCATGGTTTACTTACTTCTCTAGTGGCCCCTCTCCCCACCATTAGAACATAATCTGCGCAGCAGCAGGGACTTTTTTTCTGTTGTATATTTAGCATAGAGAAGTAAACACCCCTTAAATCTTGGTTGAGACAATGAGTGGAAGAATATGGATTTTCAGCCCTAGTTAAACATAATCCCCCACTTCATATGCTTTCTGTCAGCATTTAGCTCCAACTTTTCCCCAAAGATACCTTACAATTCAAGTAGCTTAACCTGTTTCTCACTAACCCAGTATATTTCCCTTCATTTCACAATCTCTTTTTTAATCTTTATAAAATATATGTCATAGTTTCTTTTTGTTAGGCAAAATGTCATACATCAAAAACAGTGGTCCCTGCCTCTTCCCTGCTAGCTGTTCTTCATCTTGCTCCTAGACAACTTCTTCTATATTTGTTTCCTGGCATTTACTTTCTTATTTCAATAATATATTTATATGGATGCCAATGAAAGTATTGTTTGCTTCTTATCCATAACAAAATAAGTACAGAAATTCAGAGCAAGTTCTAGAAACTTCTACAGGAATATGAAATTGCCATACTATACCAAATCCTGATCATTTTCTTAAAATTTATAAAAGTATTGGTTCATGATGGGTTGGGGGCAGAAATATGATCCTTCTCCAAAGAGCAGTTCTTCTCAAACTTCCTTTGGAGAAAGACCAGTTTGTTTTGTTTTGTTTTGGTTTGTTTTTTTCCAAACCCATCATGAACCAATACTTTTGTAAATTTTAAGAAAATGATTAGACCCTGGCTGGTGTAGCTCAGTGGATTGAGCGCAGGCCTTCAAACCAAAGGATCGCGGTTCGATTCCCAGTCAGGGCACATGCCTGGGTTGCAGGCCAGTTCCCAGCAGGGGGCGCATGAGAGGCAACCACACATTGATATTTCTCTCCCTCTCCCCTTCCCCTCTAAAGATAAAATAAATAAAATCTTTTTTACAAAAGAAAATGATCAGGATCTGAGATAGTGTGGCAATTTCATATTTCTGAAGAAGTTTCTAAATCAACTTCTACTTCTTTACTTGCTTTACATACTGTAGTTTGAGGTAACAGGTGGCTCTGGTTTTATTGAAGTTGGACATCCTGCTTTGTGTTCACATTACTGTATTGAGATACATTCTAACAAAAATGTTCTTTTTATTATCTTCAAAGCAGAAGTCCTTTTTTTCCCTCTATTTTACTTGAATTCAAATCAATATACATGTCCTCCACGGAGCTTTCTTAAATAACTTACAGTATCTCAATGCTTTTATATTCTATATGCTACTTATCTTTACATATATAAATGTCTATGCATGCACATGTACACTTTTATGTTGATAACATGCTAAAACATTTCATATCATTCTGAATTTGTCTTGTATGATTTTATTAATTGTTAAACTTCTTGATATTGGAGACAAACCAAACCAAACCCAAACAAATAAACAAGAACCAGCCAAACTTGTTTGTATGCAGAGGCCCTGAAGTGCAATTATTCAAAAGTGAGTTATGTTAGTACAATAACATGGAAATGTTTTTTTAAAACATCTTTGTATTTATTTGTAGTAACATGATTTCTTCCTATATATCTTCTTTTTCCTTATCTGAAAAAATCTTGCTTAAATCCCTATACATAGTCTTCTTTAGGAAGGTATAAGAAAGAATATAGTAAATCAAAGCAAAAAATTTTTAATAAATGCACTTCTTTTGGGAAAAAGGAGGTCACTGTGAGTTTCCAGAGCTAGGCAGGATGTACAAATTGCCCCAAATACTTTTAACTGATTAGATGCCATCAGTTGAATAAGCTTTTTTGCATAAAGCATTTAGAAGGTACTTTGGCTCTTTCAAGCTACCAGGAAGCTTACTGATAAAACAATGATCTAATGAAGAAATATTTCTATCTTGGTCTAAGAGGTTGCAATGTTATGATTTATAAGAAATATATTTTTGCTTATTCAAATGACCTAAATACATTTCTCATGTATAGTTGATCTTCCGCCTTGTTTCTAACTCACAGCCTACCCTCCCCCCATATCTTTGGAAGATCCTAAGTGTTGAGGATGATAAAAAAGTGTCTTTTGTCATGTTAATGAGGTGACTTTTGGAAATGATTTAAGCCTGAGGACTAGTTTCTGATGGAGCCAACCCTGTGATTAGACGGTTAAAACTTTCAGTCCAACCCCCTGACCTCAGGAGAGGGAAGAGGAACTAGAGGTTGCATCAGCCACAAACGGCCAATAACTTATCAATCATGCCCATGTAATGAAGCCATGACAACTCAGGAGGACAAAGTTCAGAGAGCTTCCATGTTGGTGCACATAGAGATGCTGGGAGGGTGGCACATTTGAGGGGGTCATGGAAGCTTCGTGCCCTTTTTTCACACCTTGCCTGATGCATCCCTTCCATCCTGCTGTTTCTAAGTTATGTACAGTACTTTCATTTTTTCCTAAGTTATATAATTTTATATTAAGCTGTAATCTAGTAGGTAAAATGTTTTTACCAGTTTATGACTCATTCTAGTAAGTTGATTAAACCACAGGAGAAGGTCATGGGAACCTCTTCTTTACAGGTGACAACCTGGGCTTGAAATTGGCACCTGAAGTGGCAAGGGGAGGGCTTTTAGGACTGAAGCCATAAACTGTGGAATTTGATGCTGTCTCTGGACAGGTACTTTCAGAATTGTAGGACATTCAGAGCTTTCCTGAAAATTACTTGTTGGTATGGGGATACCCCCTCCCCATTTTGGAAACTTACCAGGACCTATTTGTTTGGTGTCAGTGAAATGAGATTTGCTAACCAGCCCTGGCTCATAGAAACATGTGTTTTGGAAATAAAAACATGTGGTTTGGGGAGAGAAAGAATGAAAGGGTGAGAATGAAGAACCTTTGACTTTTGGGTGGCCATGTGGTCATCCACAGTACATAGTAGTAACTGTGCTACAGTAAGTTACTGAAGGTAAAAATTACCAATGGAATTTAGAGATGGATCCAACTCAAGGAGGTTGTTGGTTCATTTGATGCGTAAGAAATGTTCACTAATAAGAAAAAGGCAAAACATTCAATCTCTTGATTATTTGTGATCTGTAATAGCTAAAACAGAAGTGAAAGAAATGCTGGGTCAGGCCTTGGTGCTAAACAAACAACAGATTTGGATCAGTCTGAGCTTTGGCCACTAGCCTTTGATCTTCCTAAAAAAGGGAAAATTGTTTGGGGACAACAGAAAGTACATCTAAGTCCTCTGGTCACCAAGAGAGTAGTCAGGGTGGAGGAAAGATAAAACCAAGAAAGTATTGAAACCAGAAGGTCTAGTGTGAAGGAGTTGCTCCATTTTGTAGATTGGTATCATTAGCTTCCTGGAGAACCATTACTAAACAGGGCTGTTGTCAGGGTATCCAACTGGGGAGATAAGTCTGTGGTTTTGAATGCTATAGAATGGGAGGGCATGTTTGGGTTGGTATAGGACATACAGCTTGCTACTGAACAATCACAGATGGCTGTATGTGATCCAACTATACATAAAACTATTTTTGAAGGAACAGCAAGCCTGGTGAGCTGGGTAAAAGCCAAAGTAAGATCTGCCTGACCTAAGAAGGGGGACTGTTTGTTGCCCTTGTAGGTGCCAAGTGAAACACCCAGGTGAAGCAGCTGATAGGCTTTGTGTACAAACCATGTGGGACTGCCTTTATGAAGACTGGGATATTCACCTGCTGAATATACCCATGGCCCAGGTTACAGGAAATGTTGTG
The DNA here is from genome assembly GCA_004027475.1 of Anoura caudifer. Classification (NCBI taxonomy): domain Eukaryota; kingdom Metazoa; phylum Chordata; class Mammalia; order Chiroptera; family Phyllostomidae; genus Anoura; species Anoura caudifer. The sequence continues at coordinate 83,094 of PVKU01003442.1, read as the reverse complement.
GTTGGAGCAGGCCCTTTCATAGGGGCACCTCATATAATCTTATTGTTGCAAAACCAAGGGACAGCCTTATTTGAATTTGCTGTCTCAGCTTCCACTGATAGGTCTTACAGATGCTAACAAAAACATTAGGTTAACGAAAAAGAGAATGGAAAGAGGCTGAGAGGAGAGTGATTGACTCTTCAACAAGGTGAATATTTTCAAAAAGTTAATAAGAAATAAGGTGAATAAAGCAAATTATCCATATGAGTGAACCAAAGAAGGAACAGAAAGGGGAGATTTAAGGTTACAGAAAGGTAGAAATCTTTAGATGGTTATCAAAAATGGGATGAGTAAAATGGGCATTGATGGGATTGAAACCAAGGTTTAACAGAGCACTATCTATGGTAGGGCTGGTCAAATAGACACACTGCCAGTAGTACCTCAACATCAAAGAACCCCAAATAAGTCTGCTCTATTTATCCCAGTTTGGAGAAATTTTAAAAGTTGAATGGTAAAAAAATTGCAATGAAAAACCTGAGCAGCAATCACTTGGGGCAGTGGTTAAGCAAATTAACCAAGATACATATTGACAAAAAAGGGCCTAGGTCTATCGACTCAACCCCTCTCTGGGGACCCAAAGCCTTTTTCATGAGAGTGGGTAAAGTGGTCAAGAGGTGGAGAAGAGGAGTTTCCAGTACTCCTTGATATGCATTTCACACACTGTGATACCAAAATCTATTGGTGAAACCCTGACTCAGGCTACAACGAGACTGAGAAAACTTAAAAATACAATGGTTGATAGGATTCTGAATGTTGAAATGTCTACTAAGCAGGTATTATGTAGAGAAGTTGTGTCAACTTTACCTGAATGTTTTATGAGAATGGATCTTATTTATATCTGTGGAATGCTTCCCCTACCTAGTATTAAAAAATGAGAAATTGTGGATAAAGTCCTAGTAGAAGAAGCTAAAGTTAGGAACATATGGGTTGATAGAATTAAGGTGAAAATCTGTAGGGGAAGTGGGATGTTTGAACAGGCTTTATGTGAAGTGGTCATGTCTCTTTTCCCTGATTATAGTTTGAAGATGAACATATTGTATCTGACTGGGGAATGTTTCTGCTACCTCATACTGCAAAACAGAAGGCAAGTAACTCTGCTCTTCAATTAACTGGACATGCTAAATGGAACCCAGTAAGATTGCCTGAGCTCACACTGTGTAGAATAGAAGCTGAAGTACTGAGGTGGGGGGGGGGGGTAAATTCTCTGTGTGATAACTCTATGTGGAAGTTAGACTGGGACTTAGGGCAAAAGCCAGTGAGCCTCTCCCAGCGATGACTACAGAGACTTTGGACCAGGGAATTTCCATTTGAGAGGTGTTTACTACCTGACATTAATTGAAGCTACCCTAATAATTGAAGGTCACAAAACGGTGTTGAAATCTGAAATAGGTGTAATGTCTAGGATGGTGTCAGAGAAAAACTCTAATGAGGATAGCAGTGCCCAGAAGAGTTCAACATATACACAGAAGTAGAAATGATTTATCAGGGACAAAGCTGCCTGGGGAATGCAAGGAGTGGGTATACGGGAGAGACAGGAAAACTCTTTTCTTCAAACTACTTGCTTGATAGAGAACTGGAATGGCCAACCAAAACATTGTTCATCTAAAATGGGGCTCAATCTTGAAGGGCTGGCTTACATATCTTTATGAGCATGTGCTCACACCCAATGCCAACACAAGTGAGGCTAAAGGAATGTCACCACTAGATGGATATCTGGTTTTCTAGTGGATCTGGGGAAGAAAGGCTGGGGAAGGTGCTGATGTTCCTTCTCCCCTACATTGCCTCAACTTTTTTACCCAACTTGATGCTATGGTCATAGGCCCAGGGCTGTAACTAAGGGCTGAAGACAGAAATGATTTCTAAGCAAGAAACTGCTACATTTCTAACCTTTATTTAAAAATTTCTAATGACTGTATAGAGCAGGATGTCCTTTGACCTTACCTGGCAAATTGGGGCAAACAGTGAATGTAACCATATTGTTTGACAGTAAAAATAGTTTCTAGTTCTGCACCTGTGTAACCTGACCTTAGCTGAATAGAGGTGGACTGAGGGAGAGGCACTTGCTTGACCAGTACTGCCTGAAATCTGAAATCCAGACACAGTGGCCAAACCTAATGTCCCTTCCAGATGTCCAAAAGTTTGGGCATAAATGGAAAGAAGAGAAAATAAGTGAGTAGATGAGGCTAAAGGAATAAATACACGAGTTATGCAATGAGGAAGTTTGATATTACATTAACACCAAGAAAGAGGCCCAGAACAAGAGATAATATTGTCTCTTAGCCTAAGTATACCAGAGGCCTGAAAAGGCAAAGTTTATTATCACTGTGTTATTATTATTGTTGTTATTTTATATTTCTCCATGTTGAGATGACCACATCGGCCTAAGTACTACTGTCCATACTTTGTTAGACTTACCAACTTGTGAATCTCTCTCCCCTAATACTTTGTAAGCCCATTGAGGGAAAGGATGATGTCTTATAATCCATGTATTCATAGAACTAAAGCAAAATGATCACTTAATAAAATATATAATGTGCAAGTAAGATAGAAATTACCCAGACAAGTATATTAAATTTATTTATAAGAACTCTCCTTTTCTTCATAAGGGAAAGTTATAAATGAAAGGTTATGGCTAATATGGTCCTATGCAGGTAGGAGCCTTTTAGAATTGCTATTTTTGAATAATGTCCTTCCCAAATTCCTCAAAGTAATTTACAAGAACAGTTTTCATATTTTAAGTGCATAATAGTCACTGCAGTTTATAATTGTTCATCTTTCCTCAAGGAACTTGAATGCTTTTGTTTCCCTGAGCATTACAAACATCAGATTCCTATTAGCTGGTAGCTGTGACTTACGGAATCAATCTACAAACGTAACATAGATTTAAGTCTTAACTAAGACTTAAAAATGTAATATCACACTCTTAGAATACTCAGAAATGATAAATCGAAGACTTTCTGTGTGGCTTAGCTTTGAAGTCACTTTTCCACTTTTGGCTGTACATTCTGTGAGGTATCCATGCAAAGAAAAACTCACCAAGTTATGTTCCTTGTAATATTTGTTCTGCCCAAGAAACATTTTGTGAATACATTGTAGCAAACATGTAACTTATACCAAAACCAAATTCTGGTCCTTCAGCCAATAATCTTGTCCAATGCTTCTTTACACAGATGCACAATGTTTACACATAAGCATATCTGATAGCTTTATCATCTGCCCACAAAATGCACTGCTTTTTCCACATTGACTGGTTTCCAAGGCAACAGAGACCTCCTCTAACAATGAAAGCACACGCAAGTTGATTTGCATTTGTACATGCCAAGCCCTAACCACTCTCTCCAGCCATAGTACTTATATTTCCCAATAGGAAAGCAGAGCTGAGAATGAAGTAATAATAGCAGAAGAAATTTTTTAATGTGCCAGTGTAGTTAGGTGCTATGAAGAGGGAACATTTTAACAGACTTGTATGGAGAGGTGGATGGGGATCTTTTGGGTAGAGGGTGAAATATAGAGAAGACATAAATTATGGCTAACCTCAAAGGACACTAATAATGTTGGAGGAGAGAAGGTCCATTTTTCCTCCACTACTTAAATCTCCAGGACTTTCTTTGTAGGCCCCTTTGTTGAAAATCATCCCTGTCTTCTCATTTTTCTATTCACTCTAGAGCCCATCTCAATCTAGAACCCATGGTCTTAGAACTGCCCTTGCAGGGCCACCCAAATTCTTGTAGAGGCCAAACTCAGTGGTTACTTGTCTACCCATATATTCCTGGTGATTCTTCTATCCTGCCTCTCCTCCCTTTCCCACAGAGTTACTTTTACTCAGTTTCCCTCCACCTTAAAGTTTTCTCTTTCTCCTTTATAAGCTTTTCCTCTACCAATGTTCTTAGTGTTTCTATCCTTAGTCTTTTTTCCTTCTAATTCTACTTATCCTTCTAGACAATGGTCCCTAAACATGCTCGCACAGTGGCATCACTTGAGGAGCTTGTAAAAATTCCAAAACTCAGGCCACAGTGCAGCCCATCTCTGAGGGTGAGATGCATCAGTATATTTTCTCCCAGGAGGTCCCAATGGGCAGACAACTTTGGGAAATCACTGCTGCAGACAGTCCCTTTTCTTTCAATTAGCTCCAGGTTAACTGATATTCAATATGCTAGACCTGTGCCTTTTCCAGGATGAATCATGCCTGTGACATATAATCTCTTCTTGAAATTCTTCAATAGTCTCTTTATTTCAGGATAAAAAAATTTAAAAAACTATCATGCGGGCATTTAAAATGTTCACAGTTCAGGCCTTGTTTACCCTCAAAGGCCCATCTCATACTCCTGTTCTGCTGGATGCTTTCAGGTACATCCCTGCGCCTGTGACTGGAAGAGCCCTCTTCATCTGGTTTTACTTCCTTCCACATGCCACCTGAAAATTTCCCCCGATGCCTCCACCTCTCACAACGCAGTGAGTTTGGTTGCTCATAGCTTTTCTTTCATTTACCTTGTTTTATTAGTTTACCTTGTAGTAGCCTGGAATTTACTTGAGGACAGGGTGCTTGCTTTTCATTTCTCTAGGCAGAGCTCAGAATGCCTTGAGAGCTCTATATGTTCAGTGTTTGAAGAATCAATGAATCAAAGAACATGGTCATTAAAGATTTTTACATTGAAACCTTATTCAGAAAAGGTCTAATGAGATTTTTTTCTTCAGGGAGAGAGGAAGGTCACAGGGCCATGAAACTTCCACACAGTTTCCTGCAGGGGCCAGAGTGTCTTTTCTCCCTCATGTTCTGGTCTTGTTCATTCAGCAAGCGGAGCATCTGAAAACATAACCCAGGCGGTGCAACCAATTTTCTTGACACTTGAGAATCACCCTGGACGCCTTTTCCAGCAGCTAAAAATTCAGTAATAGCTGCTGTGCCAATGAGAAGCTGTTCCAACAGCTGGACATTACAAACAGCCACCTGCTAACAAGAGGCATGGGCAACTTTTGAATTAGAAGGGCCTCCTGGGGCATATATTTGGCACAATATGCCTGCATGCTCTCATCACTTACCAGAGAGGCAAGGTATCTTTTCAAAAACACTTCTAATCTGAGTAAAATAAAACATTTGGGCTGTTTCTGTAAATTTGCAATTCTATAAAATTAATATTGAGAATGTTCTTTGAAAACTAGCATGAAAGCTGCAACTTCAATTGATATATGGCTAAATATTTCCCCCTTTTGCATGCAGTATTTTGGAATGATGAAAGAAGAAATTTTAATAGAAATATTTATAATTAAAATATGCACATAATGGTACCAGTGGCAGGTACAGTACTTAGCAGAAATGGGAGCAATGAACATCTCTCCCATTTGTATTTTGTAAACTTTTGCTTTTTACACAATTGCTAGTTTCCTAGTAAGTTGTAAGCGTTTCAAAACAGGATCTTGGGTCACATTTCCACAATCATCTGGTAAAAATGAACACATATAAGCAAAGAATTAGAGAGAATGAAATGATTTCCTGAATGACCAGCTATTTTGTGATTCAAACACCGTTTTCAAGATTTGATTTTTGCATTGTTTTTCTCTGATCATCTGCATTCCTTCAAGCCCTCCATCTCAGTCAGCCAGCTGTCACCTGGGCTGCCAGGTGTAGTCGCCAGTGTTTTTCCCTGATCCTTTCTTATTATTGTCAGTGGTAGGTAGAAAGTGATACTGCTTTCCTTAGTCTTATCAAGTCAGTTTCACGCAGTTTTTTTCAAAGGCTTCCAAAATGACAGCAGCCTATCATTACAACAAAATCACCCACCAAAAATATCGTTTGAGTAACACACACAGTAGTCAGGGCCCGCTCACGGGCACGCGGCCTGGGCAGGCACATGGGGCCCTATGATTGCTCTAAGGCTCCTCTGCCGCATCTTGAAATTCTTAATTTTTAAACAAGACTCCTCACAGTTTTATTTTGTGCTGGGCCTTGCAACTATGTAGCTGATCCTGTCTGTGAAACCTCACTAAGCCTTTCATAGTGGTTGAACTATGCCTAAAATCAATAACAAAGTCAGCATTCAGAAGGAAAAGAAGTTGTGGATGGGCAGCCTGTTGTCATAGGGATATCAGTTTGTTACAGAACAGACCTAGGGCAGGGGTGGAGCAATATACTGTTGCTGAATGGTCCCACCCTTGTGCTCTGGGGGTCCCCCACCCCGTATTACGTTCACTTCCACCCCTACCCTGCCATCTGTTCTGTAGCAGTTTTTGGCGACCACGAAGAGATGGTAATTCCCTGTGGCAGACCGACCCCCTCAGGTGTGGGAGAGTGAGACTTAGGAATTTTCCCAGTCTCTGAGAATTTCTCTGCACTCCTCCTGAGGGCATCAGCCACCTAATCATGCCCAGAAAGGTGAAAAGGAAATGGAACAGGGAACAGAGCAGAGAAGTGGAAGTGTTTTGGTTGGAAACTTGTTTCTGAACACTGTTTAGGAATAATGGAGCTGTGGATAATGGTTTGGGTAGCATGCTGCCTCCAGGTTGCCCCTGTCTGCTCACTTACAGTTTTGGTGAGCCCAGGTGGCACTAAGGGAACCTGCACTCAGGTTTGGGGAGGAAGCAAAACCCTAGGCTGTGTAAGTCGAGCCTGCCTGTGTGTTGGGGATTGGACATCAAGCCATGTGGGTTCACTGCCATTTTGAGTAAAATGGAGGATGAGCCACATGAATGCCCCACCATGGAGGACAGGTCACGAATGGGTGCCACCGTCTTGGATGATGGGTCACCTGAGAGTTCTGCCATCCTGGAACTGGGCAAGATGGGGGGATAAGGGTTCTCTTCAGTGTGTCTCTGCAGTGTGGGCACTGCATTAGTCAGGTTCTCTGTGCAACTGGTTCTGGTAGGGAGGGCTCTGGTTCTGAATGTCACAAACTGGGGTCCAAGAGTGACCATCTGATTTATAGGGGGGTTGCAAGGTCTAAGTTTCAGAAAGCTGCAGGTTGTCCCTGTGAATCCAGGAATTTTTAGTGGAAGGTACCTATAGTGCTAGGGACTTTTAGCTGCCAGATACTGAGTTTAAGTACTGGGTTTAAATGTAGTCCTTCCCAGTGTGGGAAAGGAACAGGGATTAAAAGTGAATTATGGTTAAATCTGGATGGGTAAAAATATGTATAAAGTGTGAAAGTTTTAAACCTGGAAGAAAGGAAACCCCAACTACTCGTTTTCTGGTTTTATGGGAAAGAAGCAAGTCTCTGCCATTGGTTTTGTTTCTGATCAGAAATCCTCTGTACCTACAGACCTAGTGAAGGTCACCTGTAAGACCTATAGAAGGTCACCTGTAACCAGTTGGGGAGAATGCCTTTGCCACTTGGGACCCAGGGAGGGTCATTCAGAGCTGATTAGTATTTCAGCCTGAGGCTAAGGAGCGTGTCTGCCAAGAGACCCAGCTTGAAAGAGCATATTTCTGTGGAGGCACCAGTGGACATATTGGTACAAGAGAATGCCTCTACCTGTGTACTGTTCTTCTAAAACTCTGTGTTTTGGATTTTGCTCTGTATCTGCTCTGAAAAGGAAATTGAGAATTCCAGGAAAGGTTAAAACTTCAGACTCTGTAGGAAAGTAAACAAGGGAAAGTATAAGATATGTAAATGAAGAATATCAGAAGGAAAATGATTTTCCTTCATACTTTGTATTTTTCTCTCTACCTGATCCCTCCAGAACTTGGCATTCTGAAGGCATGAGTGATGACATAAGTTTTCTTTGCATAAATCCATTAAGACCAGTCATTAATGGTGGTTTTTTTACCGAGATTTTGACTGGAATGTCTTGCCTGAAGGAGGCATGTCTGGGTTCTGGTCATCACCAGAAAGCCCTGAGGAACTGAGATTGACTTGTGAAGCTAGTGAAAGCCCACAAGAAAAAGCCTGGTACTTTGGTTGGCTGTGTGGTTTGTGGCAGTATTTCCAGGGAAGGAATGAAGGTTGCTTTCCTGAAAGATGTCCAAAAAAAAGGAACATGTAGGCACAATGTAAGCCTCAAGGATTTGAGTGAAACAACTGGTACAGGTGAAGCCAGATGGCAGATGTGTGGCTCTGCTTCTGTGTCCTGCAGGGCAGACTGAAAAGTCAACCTAAAGGTTCCCTGTGTGAGTTCCAGCAAAGTGGATTTAAAGATCGTAGGTGATCCAGGCTGCTGTTGGTGGGTTTATGCAAATGAACAGGCAAAATTAAAAGCTGGACTCAATGTAGTCCCCTTAATAACAATGAGGGAGATCTTAGGGAGAAAAACTGTGGTTCAAGGAAAATCACAGTGCTCAGTATTGGACATCAGAATGGCGCAGCTGTCTTGAAAGTTTGTTTTCATTTGAAAGTTGAAACTGAGTTTGTAATATTACGAAAGATGTTCAATTTACAGGCACAAAGGACCTGTCAAATTGCCATTGTTAAATGTCATTGCAGCAAGGGCCTTGCAACTGAACATCTTCCCAAAAGATCGTCTCACAAGCACAGAGACTGGCTTGGGGATTGTTGTGTAAATTAATATGTGTTCTTCCTTCTGTTTTCACAAGGTGTATGCCTAGGACCTCATTACCTGAGTGATTGGTTGCAGTATAGGCCTCACTTGAGGAGCCCATCTTCACCATTGCCCCCTGAGACTCAACGATTTGACTGAAGTAAGTGGTTGGGTTGGGGTGGTCTGTGGGCTTCACTTTAGAGCTGATTTTCCCTTTTCTGTCCTGAAGACTTGGACAGAAAGGGCCCAAAAATCTGAAAAGAGGAATTTGTAACAGGGCAGCCAACGGGGAGGGGAGCAAGTAGGGATTTGTAATGGCGTCCAGAAATCAGCATCCAGGAAATACTAGAAAAACATATATATGGATGTCCTCAGCCCTACAGGTCAGAGCTGGGGGTTGGGATTCATGTAGTAGGCCTTTGAGAGTTGTTTTAAATAGCAACAGTTTTGCAGATAGCCTCTACAAGGGTCACTTAACATATCTATAACCTTTAACTGGTTTCATAGATACGTTAAACAGCTGTGGCTAGGCTTTGAGTCAGGGAGATGGGAGTGACTTCAACCCATGATGTAACTGGGAGGCAACTCCCCCTGGTTACAGAGCCTGTGTAAGAGCTTGGAGATGATTGGCTCCATGCCACAGGGCCACACCTGCGTGGACTTACTATGGAAGCCCAGTAAAGCTGAAAAAAATATAGGAATGCTGGCAGCTGTGGCCAATTATGGGAGGAGTCAGAAATAGTGCAGCAGAGGAAGATTGGCACTGGGATTTAAACCCAGGTGCAGCATCCATGCTGCGTCTTTTTGGGACCATGTGGCTTGGGCAGAGAAGAACCACAGACTTCTATTTCTTTTTCTGAGATATGGTACCCTGGACTGGGCAGAGGGGGAGGGAAGGATTGTGCATTTGTGGGATTCTCAAGGACTTTGGGATCTCAGTGAAGACATTAAGTCATTACTCTTAAGTTTGTGTAACTCTTTATATAAATAATCCCTTTCCTTTTCACCAATCTGTGGCATTGAGAGACATCTTTTCCTGGAGGCAGGCAAGGCAAACCTAGTATGGGGTGGGGGACCCCCGGAGCCCAAGGGTGGGTCCGTTCGGCAATAGTATATTGTTCACCCCCCAACCCCCAGATCTGTTCTGTAACAAGTTGACTAGTGAGGGATAACCCATCCCCTGTGGAAATTTCCAGATAATGGAAATTGTCACAGGATATTGTATCTGCATGAGTCTCTGGTGTTTAGGCATCTCACAGTATCCTTTCTTTCTCTCTGCATGCCACTTTCTTGTCTGACAGAAGCACAGGAACTTGAGAACCTTGTTTGCACAAGAATGCTTACCTGTTGGGGAAAGCCTTTTAACTCAGACCCTGCACACTTCATCAGAAGCTTCTGTCTGTTGACTGCATGCTTGAGGCTCACGTACTACAATATATAGAGAAATAGATCCTATCTCTGCAGTCACATCAGGACTGTGATAGTGGGCATTCTTGACCAAGTGATTTGCTGATATCCAGGTAAACTCACAGAGTCAATGGATATATTTAACCAATATTTATATAGGTTTTAATGTTTTCTTTTCAAACATATTTAAATTAGTTCACTTTAGGGTAACTAGTTTTCTAACTAGGATTCATTAGCATACTATACTGACCATTACCTTTTCTCTGAACTTGTACTTATTTGATAAAAAATAGAGCTGCAGTTTGACTATGGATCTTTAGATAGTGTTCATATAAGAAACATTCAAAGCTGTAGAGAATTTTTATGAATTTTATTTAAGTCAAACTGATGACAAATGCCATGAAGCAAAATCTCAATGGATTGAGAAAATGCCCTGGAAAATGGCAGTTTAACTCCTTATTTTATACATCAGAATCAAAGGAGAAGACCTAAGGGGGTTTCATGAAATCCATTGGTGATAGATTAGGGAGGCAGGAGAAAGCAAAGCAGAGAAATCTCTGAGACTGGATATAAAGTAAAATGGAAAAACGCATACTTCTTTGACATTGGTGGGTATAGGAGAGTTAACAATTAATATTTACAGCACATAGAGATGCTATCCTGGGAATAGGATAATGCTGAGGGGTTCTTTTGGTGGGAGATTGGGCCCTGCGGAGTCTGGAAAAAGGGGATTACTCTGACATTCATTCAAATGTGTGTTATCCCCAAAGGTGTGTTATCTTAGAGGCAAATAGATAAGAGATGGGCTCAGTTAAGGTAAAGACTGACTTCTGTCAGAAGAGATACTGGCCTTCGGACATGACTGCTCACCATGAGTTGCTTTCAGTTAGGAAGTTTTAATGCCAGACCAACCTATGTGGTCACTTTGGTCTCTGAATTTGTAAGGCCCACCATGCAGGCCTCCCCTGAGCTTGTTAGGTTTAGTATGTGGCCCCTTTTTTGTCCACAATAGTGTAGCAAAGAAAGAGAGAACTTTTTGCTGTGGAGACACCTACTAAATATTCATTGAGACTGAGACAAGAGTTTGGAAAAGAGACACTGAGCCATTGTTTTGGTTGCAGAGTCATTTTGGTGTGAACTGATGCAAGAATGGAAGATAAGGATTTTTTATATCTTATTCTCTTTTCTTCAAGTGATGTGTGAAACCATTTTAAGCTTTTGAATATATCTAACTTTAAGACTAGACATTTTCAAAATCACCTTTCTTTTATTTATTTTTAATTTTATTTATTTATTTATTTATATTATTTATTTATTTTTAATTAAAAAAATTGTTGTCATTATTACAGGTGTCCCCCATTTTCTCCCCCTTTGCTTCCCCTGCCAACCTTCACCATGTAAAATCACCTTTCTTTGAGCTAAGTCTTATCAACTCAGTGTCCCAAGGGACACATGACTCAGCAGTTGCTGTGACCTCTTCCTCACCCTGGAAAACTTGAAGTCTTTCCTTTTTTCACACACAATAAAGAAAATAATTTAAAGAGTGGCATAATGATGACCAATATTTTTAGTAGCAAAACAAAGCGATCTTTAGCACTTTTGTTTTAAAAATATTTACCTTAATTGAAAATGACCAATTAATATTTATGCAAACATATGTGGTTATCAAGAAGAAAATGATTCTTCAGAAGGGAAATGTCAATGTCTCCAAGTAGGCCGAACATTAAAAATCACCCAAAACACTTAAGAAAAATACACATTGCTGCATCCTACCCAGAATTACTAAATCAGGAAAATTTTGTCAAGGGGTCTGGAGTGTATTTTATAAAGAGGCCACCCTCTGATTCTTACGGTCAGGATAGACTGGGGGCTGGGGCTGCCTCAGGCCAGTGGTTCTCAAAGACCCATCAGAAACAGCTGGTGGGCTTGTTAAAACTGGGTCACACTCTTTTTAGTTTCTTATTCAGGTGTCCAGGGAGTGGCTTGAATATTTGCATTTTCAGAAGTTTACAGGTAAACTTAGAGTGCTGTGTAGAAACAACAGATCGAGAACCACTGTTTTTGAGGCCTATTGTAGTATCTGCAGTTACAACCTGTGAGGCTCAGGTGGGCCCACACTCAGAAGGCATGTGATTCCTCCCTGGCCCCACACCATCCTCTATCCCAAACACTTCATAACCATCAAGAAAAAGAGATTATGATGCGGTTCACAGGGTAGATTCCATCCTGGTACCTGTGACCATGATGCCCATGGTGTAAAGTCACCCCAGGAAAAGTGCTAGCTCTTGCCTGGACCCAAGAATACAACAAAAATAACAAATGAATTAGGGACACAAGCTAGTCACTTATCACGTTCAGATGTAAGTGGAGTAGCAGAGAGACAACAGTTCCCAAAGGACATGCCAGTCTCATAAATGCTTAAATCCAGAGTCTAGAGAAGCTTAGGCTGGTGACATCAGCTATTCCTCATGTTTTCTTTCAGAACGGGGCTGAGAAAAATACGACGACTGTACTTCTTGATCAGAATAGGTTGTTCAGAGAGGAGGTATAGGGGGGATTAAAAATGGCTATTTCTCTTTTAATGTATCTCCTTGAGAGAAGTTGGCAGTCCCAGTGTGTTAGTGAGTTAGTCTGTGCGTGTCTGTGTGTGGACAAGTGAGGAGTGTGTTGTGTCTGCTCTTATGTGAGGATGGCAGAGGATGCCACCCTTGCCAGCAAGCCAGACCCTAACAGCCTTTATCCATCATTCCCACTAACCCAGGGTGCGGGAACCTACCCCTCTCTCCAGGTATTTACTATGTATTATAACTTTCTCTTGCTAAGCATAAGCTTTAGCTCTTGAATAATACACCTAAGCAGTATTAGAACAAAATTAAAAAAAAAAAAAAAACACACCTGCATTGTATTTCACAATCCTAAACATTCTTTAAAGATTAACTTTTAGATTTGCAATCTACCTACCAAAGGTTTGATTTCAACAGCTACAATGTGCTGCTAGAGGGAAAGTGTAAAAAGCCAAGAAACAATTTGCTTATGCGCCAGTTTTGTTGTGCGGTGGTTCTGAAAACTAAGCCAATGATGACTGTACAAGTATAAGATGGCCCAAGTGACTCCTTTGCAACTCTCTGCCTCTTAAGAGATGTGATAATTCCAAAGAGAAAGCAACAGCAAACATAAAGGCTAATCATAAAAAGTAAAAATGTAGGGAAAACTTCTATAGTCTTTTGCTAGCAACAAATTCTCTTAAATTTTTGTCATCTGAGAATGTTTCTATTTCTCCTTTGTTCCTGGAGGATGTTTTCTCTGGATGTAGTGTTTGCTGCTGACATTTCGTTTCCTTCAATACTTGAAAACGGCTGTGCACTGCCTTTGGCCTCTGCAGTTTCCAACGATAAATTCACTGCCATTTGAATTGGTGTTCAAAAAGGAACACATCATTTTTCCCTGGCTGCTTTCAGGACTTTTTCCTTTGTCTTTAGTGTTCAGAAATTTAATTAAAATGTTCCTTAGGTTTATCCTACTGAGGATTTTCCTAAATATCTTGAATGTATCGATTTATATTTTTCCACATATTTGGGAAACTTTCAGCCATTCTTTTTTTTTTTGAAAAAATATTTTTCTCAATCTCTTTCTGGGACTCTGATGTTAGCTATTTTGTTATTACCTCCAGCTGGTCTCTGAGACTGTTCAGTTTATCCAGTCTAGTCTCTCTGTTGTTCAGATTATATGAAGTCTAATTATCTGTCTTCAAGTTCCCTGATTCTGTTCTCTCTCATATTCATTCCACTATTGAACTCATCCCACAAATATTTTATTGATTATATTTTTAGTTATATAGTATCCATTTGATTCTTTGTTTCAGCTTCAATTTCTCTGTTGAGGCTTTCCATTTTTGTATTTGCTTCTAGAGAATTTGAAATTGTTTGTTGAAACATATTTACAACAGCTACATAAAAAGCCATGCAGTATAATTCCAACATCTGATCATATCGGTGTTAGTGTCTATTGATGGTCTTTTCTTGTTCTTTCTCTGATCTTGATGGTTGTTGGTGTCACATGTGCTTTTCCATTGCATCCTGGACATTCCAGACACTATAGTATGACACTCTGGATCTCATTTAATCTTGTTTTAGAAAGCAGTACTACTATTGAGGTGTAGCCCAAGAGTTAAATAAGTGTGATGTTCAGCTACCTGCTGGGGCCAACTGACATGGTCCCAGCAGAAGTGAGGCACAGACTCATCTCCTAATTGCTAACAGGTGAGATGAGCTTGGGTGGACTAACAAAAACATTCTCAGGCTTAAAAATCAGAAATTTATTTTCTTGTAGTTTTGGAAATGGGAACATCCAAGATTAGTTTTCCAGCAGGATTCAGTTTCTGGTGAGAGCGCTCTTCCTGGCCTGCGAGCAGGTACCCTCTTGCCCTGTCCTCACTTGGTTTGTCTCCACTCATGCACAGAAGAAAGACCCTGTGAGGACGCAGCAGGAAGGCAACCATCCACAAGCCAGGAAGAGAGTTCTCACCAGAAACAACCCTCCTAGAACCTTGATCTTGAACTTTCCAGATTCCAAAACTGAGAAAAGAAATTTCTAGTGTTTAAGCCACTGTCTGTGGTATTTTTTTTTTATGTTAGCCCAAGCTGACTAATACAGATTTTGGTGCCATGTAGTAGGGTGCTATTGTAATGAATACCTAAAAGTGTGGAAGTGGCTTTGGAACGGGGTAACAGGTCGAGGCAGAATGACTTCTGAGTTACATGCTAGAAAAAGCTTAGATTGCCATGAAGAGAATATTGGTAGAAATATGGATGTTAAATATGATTTTGGTGAATGCTCAAAAAGAAAAGAGGATTACTGGAGAGAAAAACCTTCATCTTCTTAGAAAATATGTCAATAGTTATGTACAGATTGTTTGTAGATCTATGGAGGTTAAAGGTGATTTTGGTGAGATCTCACCAGATGGAAATGAAAAACAAGTTATTGAAAACTGGGAAAAAAAGTGATCCTTGTTATAGAGTGGCAAATAACTTTGTTGAATTGTGCTCCATTGTTTTGTGGAAGGTTGAACTTGCAAGCAACAAAATTGGATATTTAGCAGAAATTTCTAAGCAAAATATTGAGGGTGAAGCTTGGGTCTTCCTGAATACTCACATAAAACACAATAGAGATAAATTTGCAGGGTGGGGGGAAACATTATTAAGGAAAAAAAACAGAACTTTAATATTTTAAAATTATAGCCTGTTTATCTTGCAAAAAATAAGAAAGTATATTCTGAAGAGAACACCAATGGCGTAGCTAGATTATCACTCAATAAAAAGATTATAGGATTATACAAGCAGAAACACCGCCGGTTTGAACTGAAGGGATGAACATGGGATTGAATGAAGGAAGGTTGTCAGACTTCTTGCATTGTACAGAATGTGATCTTATAGCTATTTAGTTGTGAATGTGCACTATTTTTCAAGAAAATAGAAAAATGACCTCAAACCAGTTCAGAGATCATCAAGGCTTCCATTCCTACCACAACAGTTTCAAAGAGTGGGGCCCCCAACACTATGGTTTCAGAAGGGGGGGCTGGCATCACCCAGACCTTGTGTATGGGTCCTGACAGTGCATATTGCCAAAAGAAAAGGTTTGTTGATAGTTAGACCACCTATGTCCTAGTCCTTGGGCCAGGACCTTCCTTTGGGCTTTTTGTCTGTGCTGTTGTTTCTGCATTGGAGATTCTGCGGTGCCTTATCAGGATGTATGGGAGGCAACAAGGAAATAAGGAAACACAAAGCTATGTTGTTCTTCAAGTCCCAAAGTCCCTAGGCAGCTCACTTTCATCTTTCTACCTTCCAGAGACTTACTGTTGTTCTGTTATGCCCAGGGGTTTTTAGATATTTAAGGGAGCACCTGGGAGCAATGGGGTGTCTCCACCTTGACTAGAACAGGAAGTTTCTGTAGTCTTTGGAAGGCCAGAAATGTACTAAGGGTTGTAGAAAATGATGACAGATACAGAGGAATTCTCATCATGCATGTGTGCCTTTCTGAGTGTGTCTTTCATTTCTCCTGATTTATTTGCTGACATTCCAAAATTATTATATTTGATCATTACCTCTTCAGTGTTGTTGCTGAAAGACAGAATTTCTGTGTACAACTCGCCTTATTTCCTTCAATTTATTTTAACTAGTTAGAAGGTAGAATACAAAAAAAAGAAGTCAGTAGTCAAGTTGCAACTAGGACTTACTATTTTTTTTATCCCATTGCTCTCTAATAATGTTTTCATCAAAATAATAATCAAGAGGGAAGACTGAAGATTGCATATTTGTGAAGATAATATTTCTTGGTAACCCACGTCTGGCTAACTAGAAGTCAGTGTATAAATATGTATATTTATTTCAAAATGATTTCTTGACAGCTGAAATAGAATGTCATCATTCAGACCACAATCACAGAACTAAGTTAAATTTTGGTGATGCCACCTTGGGTTTCTGAATAGCTTCTCTGTACCAGCTGGAGATGTTAGCTGCATTAGAGTTTCATTCAAAAGTTAGGGGACTTAGAGGGGGAAATCATGTTTTTGGTATTTGTTTCTTTGTGGTATGGGAATAGAAATGTGTTAAGGCAGCTGAGGTTAAAGGTCTTCCATGCTGAGCACAATGGCTTTGCACAGCTGAGTCAGCTTAATTGCCTTTAGTGGTTGCCTACAAGGACTTGTCTATGAATCTGCAGATTTATGAGAAAATTGATTTTCTGAATTATTAGCCAGTATGATAATCTGTAGTTTTATGTAAAATGATTAAGGCCAAACAGGATGTTGCTAAAAAAAAAGTTTTTTTGAATTCCCCTCTATTCCCCTCTATTCCCCGACACACCACCATCCTTGGGTCTCCCTGCCCCCCGTATTGCACATAGGGAAGGCTAGAACCCTATATGCCCCTGTGCCCTAGTTGGGAACATTTTCTTATTTTTTAAGAGTTGGGGAAGATGACACATTATTATAACCCTGATTGTATTATAGTCCTGTCTGCTTTTGTCACCCAAATATAAAAATACAGCAAACTAATTGGGGAGTGGTTATGAAAATGGACTCAACAGTTGAATTGTCCACATTTGAATTCCAAGTCTAACACTTGCCTAAGGTCACCCAGCTCTGTGACCTTAGGCAATCCATTGACCTAGAAGTTTCAGCTTTCTTACTTGTGAAATGGAAAATTTCCTATGTGAGAGGCAGTGGTTCTCACTCTTGGCTGCACATGCAAATCACATAGGGGACTTTAAAGAATAAAGAGGCCCCCCCTTTGGATTTGTTTTGAGTGAAAATCAGATACCAGCATGCTTTAGTTTCCCTAGCCCTGGGGAATGCAATGTACAGCTAATTTTGAGAATGATGGTCCACTATGCAAGGAGTTGTCCAAGGATGAGAGATATCAGCATCACCAGGGAGCTTGTTAGAAATGTGGACTCTTAGGCTCCAGCCCAGAACTACTGAATTGGAACCTGAAATTTATCAAGGTCCCTGAGTGATTTTTTATGATGTTGAAGTTTGAAAAACATTGGTCTAAATCATTGTGAAGATTCAATAAGAGGAACAATCTAAGCTGCTCAAAATAAAAGTTAGCTTGTTTGTATTTAAAACCTTTTCTGTTTTTCATTGTCTGTGTGTGTGATCTCTTCCCAAACTGTTTTTCCAAGTAAATATAAAATCCTTTTAAAAAGTCCCTGTATCTTGTCCACTTCCCCTCTTTAGTGTCTAGGGTAGTGTCTGTAGTGAGATATAGACAGACAATAAATATCTTTAGAATAGAAAATGCTACACAATATTATTGGGCATTTTAAGGAGACCTGAGAATTGTTTTCTAGCACTGCTCTTGCCATTCATTCATTGTGGGACCTGAACTAGAGGTGTTCTAACTCAAACCTCTTTCTTACCTATACACTGAAAGGCTGGGCACACAAGCTTCAAATTCCTTTCAAAATCCGACGTAATTTTATTATACAGGTACACATGGCTGGATTCTTTCTGGGGTACACTTTTGCTTGTTTGTTCTATTATTGTTTATAAAACTAACTTAAGTTTCTGACATTTTTAATTGAGTGGAAGGATAAAAGAAAGGCACAGCCTGGTTATTGCTGTGCTAACTAAATGAACTTGACAATGTGTAGAGTAGCTTTCAACCACTGGTGCATAATGGGATCACCTGGAACCTTAAAAACATTGATGCCTAGACTGACCTTAACATTTTCTGATTTATGTTCTTTTAGAAATAAGACAAAGAAATGGATTCTGGAACAGGTATTTTTTTGAAGCTTAACTTGTTTCTAAAGGGCAGCCAGGGTTGAGATCCCTGCTAGAGACAACACCTAATCCTGAAGCTTTAAAACAATTTTGCTTACCTTTTTATATTCACATAAACATGGAGAGACAAATATGGAGACCTGGTACCTAGACTAAGGTTACGGGCTGTGGTGGAAGAACATTTTGCTCCTCAGTCATGTTACCTGTAGTTGGAGCTCCTCCTTTTCCTCTCATTTGCCAGATATCATGTTCCCGTGTTTGTGACATAAATATATGGTCCTTGGAGAATCCTGGCACTATATCATTGATCATGTTTAAAAGTCTAGCAAATTATGGGGAAGAGTGAGGCAGAAAGGCAGAAAACTGTACTTGAACAACAATAAAAAAATCTGGAAAATTAGAACATTTGATATTGTAAACATATATGTACACATATGTGTGTATATGAAATACATGTTTATTCCTGTGTTTGAAATTATAACTTGGTTTCTGTTTTAAATAATAGGTATTTCATGTGTCTAAAAACCCTTTCTGATTCTGTTTCATTTGTGTTTTTTGAGAATATATCATTTACTTATCTTCAGTATTATATAATGCTTTTATTTTTTTATTTTAATTTTTATTTTATTTTAATTGTTGTTCTTGTACAGTTTTCTGTCTTTTACTAAGAAAAAAATAAAGGTAGTTCTATGCCCTTACATTAAGCCATGAAAATGTCATTTTTATTTTATTTTTATTTTTTAGAGGTGTACATCCAAACTTAGTACACAGAACAAATGTGCTGATTCAAACATAATCATGTAAAGGTGATGTTTGAATTGGTCAACTGAATGAATATTTTAAATGCTTTATTTCTACCTTTTTTTTCTCTTTCTAAGGAACTAAATGTGAAAGTGCACTTGCTGTCTATGTTGTAATGCATGTTACTTCTAAGATCACTGGAGTCCAACAGCAAGCTCTAGCATCCCAAAGATGAATATGGCATTTTCTAGGTTTTTTTTCTAACAGACATAGATAATAGATGAACATTTTGCCAAGTAGTTTTCAACACCAAAAGTAAGGGATGTATTTCTAGGTAACAATTGTAACACAGTTTGTTTCATACAGGAAAACAGAGGAACTTGGAGTCATGGCTATTTTTTTTGCTGATTTGCATTTTCTAAACATTTTTATTGAAAAGAACTCCCTGGTTGCCTATTAGACCTGAAGGAAGATGGATTTAAAATAATCAGTTCTCAAGAAAGGGCCACGATAGTGGGAGAGCATCCGACTTAGGCAAGTGAGGACCAACTGCATTTCTTTGGTCCTCACCAAAAGAGACGAAGAATCTTAGAGTCCACACATTTCCTTGGTCTATAGCCAGATGTTTCTGACAGAGGCTGGGACTGAAACCATAAATGGCTTTTCTTCAAAGACTAGTGTTTCTGAATCCAAGAGGCTTTCCCCAAATCATAACCATCTATTCAGAGAAACAGAGGCATCATAAAATCCAAGTCTTTAGATTTTAAGGGAGATACAGAAGACATGGATGAGCAATTATGGGAAAGAAGAGAGGCCAGAGGTGATCAACCAGTGTGCCTTTCAGCCTGTTCTCCAACCTTATTCCCCAAAGGAAAATTGTGTCCTTTGTAGTCAAAAGGGAGAGTTTTGAATACATAAAGTGAATAAGTATATCTTTATTTATTGATTTTAATATTTGTTTCAACACTAACATTAGAAGAGTCTCAAAATATTGATTCTCGTTCCTTTTCCAAAGCATCAATTTTTAGAGATTCCTGGAAACCACTGTTTCTGTTTTAAGTCCTCTCAAGTCATTGTTCTGATAGTACACTCTAAAAGTTTTCTAGATGATGACAGACTTCAAGCTATGGTCTGTGTTTTCCAGTTTCAACTTTTTGTAAGATTCTTCCTATTTTTCATAATCATACAAAAGTTACAATTTTATTTTTCATGAACCCACTTGCTTACTTTTTAAATTTGGGAAATATGGTTGGTTAGGTCTTGGTGATTTGATCAAGGTAGACCAACCTATCAGATGCACAGTTCAAAGCCCTGGTGATCAGGATGCTCACATAATTGGTTGATTTTGGTTGCAAATTAGATGAAAAAAATGAAGGCTACAATAAGTGAAATGAAGGAAAACACACGGAACCAGTAGAGATGGGAGGAAAGCTGGGATTCAAATCAATGGAGTGGACCAGAAGGAAGAAGGAAACAACCAAACAGAAAAGAATGAAGAAACAAGAATTCAAAAAAAGGAGAGGCTTAAGAACCTCCAGGACATCTTTAAACATCCCAACATCCCAATCATAGGGGTACCAGAAGGGGAAGAAGAAGAGCAACAAGTGGAAAACTTATTTGAACAAAAAATAAAGGAGAAATTCCCCAATCTGGCAAAGGAAATAGACTCCCAGGAAGTCCAGGAAGCTCAGAGAGTCCCAAAGAAGTTGGACCCAAGGAGGAACACACCAAGCCACATCATAATTACATTAGCCATGATTAAAATGGAGAGAATTCTAGAAGCAGCAAGAAATAAGGGCACAGTCACCTACAAAGGAGTTCCCATCAGACTGTCAGCTGATTTCTCAAAAGAGAGCTTACAAGCAAGAAGGGGCTGGAAAGAAGTATTCCAAGTCTTGAAAGGCAAGTATCTACATCCAAGATTGCTCTATCCAGCAAAGCTGTCATTTAGAATGGAAGGGCAGATAAAGTGCTTCTCAGATAAGGTCAAGTTCAAGGAGTTCATCATCACCAAACCCTTATTATATGAAATGTTAAAGGGACTTATCTAAGAAAAAGAAGATAGGACAGTAAAAAAGACAGCGAACTCACAGATATTAACAACCACACCTAAAACAAAAGCAAACTAAGCGAACAAGTAGAACAGGAACAGAAACACAGAAATGGAGATCACATGGAGGGTTAGCAACAGGGGAGTGGGAGGAGGAGAGAGGGGGAAAAGGTACAGAGAATAAGTTGCATAGACGGTAGGTAGAAAATAGACAGGGGGAGGGTAAGAATAGTGTGGGAAATGTAGAAGCCAAAGAACTTAATGACCCATGGACATGAACTAAAGGGGGAGAATATGGGTGGGAAGGGGTGTGCAGGGTGGAGGGGAATGATGGGGGAGAAATGGGATGACTGTAATAGTATAATCAATAAAATATATTTAAAAAAATTACATATGTTACCTGAGTGACTGTGATGCCAGTTAGAATTTTCTTAACTTTCAGAGATCTTCAGTAGTTTACTCAGAATTATGTCAATTTCATAGTGTATGGAAATACAAAATCTTCCCTTTAGGTTTTTTATAGATAAGAAAAGCTTACTTCTCATGGTCTCTCTGGACTTCTCTTTATTCTCTGTGTGCTGTCTCTAGGCTGTACTATTTGCACTTAAACATGATACTTTGACTGAAAGAATTCACATACAGAAACCATTTGCCAGTTGTGTAGCCTTTCCTGAAGATGTCCTATGGCAAATAAAGATTTAGACTAAAATCATAGAAACAGAATTTATCAGCATCATAGGCATTAATATGAAAATATGATGAGACTCACAGGCCTCTCTCAGTTCATCTCAGACTAGTCCTTACTTATCTCCCCCACCACCTGAAGAGAAATTCTGCCCACTTCCCAAATGGGTCCACTTTAACCATTCTACACCAGGATGTGCCCAGACTTTCTTCTAGGCAGACACAGGGTTCCTCCTAAATGGAAATCTGGTGAATAAAATTACTCCACTGGGTGCATCTTTATTATGGGCCCTGACTCAGCAGAGGAACAATTTTGTACCCATGGAACTACTTATTCAACAGATTCACAAAGCTATATGAAAGTAGTTTATTAAAATCAATGATATGAAAATATATTTGAAATTCTTTTCTCAAAATATATAAAATTTTAATTTCTAGCTTAGCACCATAACATTTTTTAGATCTTTTCACTTTTTCTTAATTTATAAACACCAATAGTTGGCCTTGTTTTCAGGGAAAATTTTTTTTTTTTTTACAAAAACATAGGTTTTTATATTTCTTCAAGATACTATGTTTGATATAAGGAGTAGAGGACCACAAAACTGCATTGAGTAGGCACTCTAAATAATTACTGAATGAATAAATAAACGAATCACTAAGCATGTTCACTAACAAGTCATTCACTTCTGCATACCAGTGTTTGCACATCGGACAGACTTTCACAAATGTGAAGTATCGTGGCATCATTGTGCAAGTTCTCAAGGTGCCACAGCAACACAGACCACAATGTTAAACTCCCCCCACCCCAGCATTTGGAAAGGCAAGAGGCTTCCCTAGTGCAGTTTTATTCTGTCTCTATCCAAGTTGGTGAGCCAAGATCTTTCTTACACATTGTGCTCCAAACAGAGAGGTAGAGACGGAAGCATTGAGAATGTATTTTTTCTCCTTTTTCCCACCCTCACCCTACTTGAGGCTCTATTACTCCGATCCATGTTTTGGTGTTCACTTTGTTTCATAGCCGTCATTTCGCATTTTTTCTGAATCTTTCTATGTTGGAAGCAACTCACAGAGCTATACTCTTTATCTAAAGTCAAATACACACACAAAAAAGTGGGTATTGAATGAAATTTTTTCTCGATCAGCATCTTTTGTTATTTGTTTTAATAGTTCATTTTTATTGTATTTTTTCCCTTGATTGGCACGTTTTACGTGTTGATAAAATTATTGGCCTTTGTTGAGTGTCCTTGTCCCCTCCATTAGGGCTCTCACTTAGACCACATTCTGACTTTCCACAGGGCATCTGCGTTCCTTTGCCCTTGTGTTCCTGAAAAGAAGGAGAAATCATAAAAAAGATGTCTCTGGCTTTAGAAATATTGTAATGATTAAAAACACAAAACGTGTTTTGTTAGTAAAACAGCATTTCAAAGTTTTCAAGGTGGTATCACATGTATTATACATGCTCATAAATATTTACTCCATAAATACTTGCATCTCTTTTCTGAATTCCACTTCTGGGCAAGATGGAGTAATAGAGGGTGGATTTACCCTTCTCCTGAAATAACCAGAATACCAGACAAACGCATATGAAGTGATGGTTGTCAAGGCACTTGGCATTAGGCAAAGAAGGACAGTGATCTCTGAAAGACAGGAAGCAAACAAGGTAAGCTCTGTGACCCCTCAGCTTACTGCCTGGAGGAAAAGTCCAGGCCTCTGTGTAAGAAAAGGGGAACCTGTACAGACCCAGGCAGATTCTCTGAGTTACGGTGTTGGAGCTGACAGTCAAGAAGGCGAAGAAGGCTAAAATCCCCAGAACTAGACACTTTGAAAAAATCATGTAGATAATTCTGAAAATTTTCATTTGCTTTACCATTTTCTAACATAAATTCTAATTTAGAAATTGTGGATAGAAAGTATGACAACAACTTGTATTGTGGTACATCGTAGAGGTGTTTGTTTTTAATTTATACACTTGTCTATAATCCTGCATTATATTCTTCTGCACTCTATGTATGTCCCTTAAGTGTGTATCCAAAGTGTAGAGTTTTTGCTCTCAATATTATTATAACATTGAGTATTCCCAGAGGACTTGGTTAGTTGGTGAAATCTAGCTGAAGCGTTACAGGATTAGAATCAATGCTGCTTAGATAATTATTATAATCACAAATGTACCAGTAATGGAATGTTGAATAATGTCAGAAAAATTAGTAAGCTGCATAGGGTTCATTTCTATAAATAGACAGTCTCCCCTATAATTTACATTTATGATATGGTCTTGGTAGGCTTTTAATGTGAGCCCCTTAGATATAAATATCATCTAAACATTGCCCTTAGTTACTTAAGCATACTTCAAGGGCTTAATTATGTCCTCAAAGCCTGAAGTTCAACATATATAAACTACCTCAGATGTCAGTTATGATAAACTGAACACAACTGAAAAATGCATGGAGTCATTTATCTTTTTATCCATTCACATGTGAAAT
The DNA here is from genome assembly GCA_004027475.1 of Anoura caudifer. Taxonomy (NCBI): domain Eukaryota; kingdom Metazoa; phylum Chordata; class Mammalia; order Chiroptera; family Phyllostomidae; genus Anoura; species Anoura caudifer. Next base: position 58,940 of record PVKU01003442.1, on the reverse strand, counting down.
CAATTTAATTTTGTCTGGAATAAGTATGGTTGCGTAGTCTCCTTTGTTTTGCACATGGCTGGATGGTGGCCTGTGAAAGTCTGAGTGGGTGTCCAGCTCTATTTCAGGTGGTTCCTCACACCTAACAGCTGCCGTATGACCTTTGCTAAGGAGTGAAAGCATGGTGGGAATTAATGCATCACCAGGGTATGAGGGTCATTTAGCTTTGAGAATGTCCTAAAAAGGAGGGAACTCAGCCCTGCAAATAGACCATCCTGCTGGGCCGTGCTCCCACTGTCACCATCCTCCACCCCATGGAGTATGCATGTGGGGGCATCACTGCCATCTCGTCCCCACCATACAGGTGCACACAAGGCCACAGAATCACCTCTTACAGGTAACACATCTGTTGGCTTTTATTTGTGAAGATAGCAGGGAAACAATAAAAATTAAAAATAAGAGAAACTAAATAAGCACATTAGATGAAAGATCAACAGAACTTTGATTTTTGTCGAAGCAACAGGTTTTCCTAATTTTTTGAAGTAATTTCAAGGTGCATTGATCGCCATTATAGGTCTTATGTGATGTTTGCTCCTTTCATGTATTTGTGTCACTTCCTGTTAGTTGTCTCTACTGTAGCTCTCTGTCCTCTGCTCTTTCCCCATCCTTCTCATTTCTGCATTTCCTTTCCATCAAAGTGTTTTCCTTTTATCTCCTAGCTCCCATTTATCTTTTAATTAAATGGGGGACATTCAAAAGTTGAGAGGGCTCACTTTGAGCTGGGGAAATGTAGAAAGCTCTCTTCTGACTGTAAACAAATGTTAATTTAAATGAAGTCTGAGCAATGTTTTTTTCTGCAGGGCTTATTTTTGAATTGTTTGTAATATCATCTTTGGTGAATGTATCCTAGAGACACAAATTATTTTGCAAAACATTCAACGTATTTCCTATCCTTTGGTATCTTAGCACTGATTCAAGTGGTATCTAATTAAAGAGTGTAATACTGTCTTTGGTTATGAGATCAGATATTATTATCTATGATCCTCAGAGTCTCAATAAATTCCAAGTCTGGAACTATTACTGATGTTCAGCTACACCTAAAATAAAGGACATACAGAGAATTCCATCTGGTCACATAAATTTGCTCTGTTATTCAGGTAGATTGGACCAGGACTGGGGCCCATCAACTATGCTAAGATTTTTCATGGTACCATCTCATTATTCAAAATTAGACTAGATACCATATATGCCGCCCATATCCAGAAGTAATGCTTGCACTTAAAAAGATCATATTGGGAATGTGAGGAACTGCTACCAAATGAATAACCAGTAAGTGTCCTCATCTTAGTTGGAATTGAGTAAATTTTGAATTAGGATGGAAAACGTCTCTTACTTTGTGTTCCTCATGTCATTCAGCACAATGTCATATGCATAACTGGCACAAAGTGATTGGCTTACCTGTCCCTGGTGCTGCATTTACCATGCACTGCTTCATAAAGCCACAATTGTAGGAGGTAGCTCATGTCATTCAGATCTCCCTTCTGAGAATAACACAATAAACTTGGCATACAGAGGACTGTGAGACAAAAAGAACAGGTCTAGTCTTGCACCTTGGCCTTGACACTCTCCTGGTCACATGAACTTGTGCTGGACTTGCTGGGCACACCTGGGAGAAGTGCAAGAGTGTCAGAAGCTTTTCCCTTTCTCTACAATACTCTCCCCACTCTTTATACCTAGACAGCCCTTCTTGTCCTCCAAGCCTCAGCTAACAGGGCATTCCCTGCCCCCAGAGCCCTGAGAAGCTCTTCATGGTCATGGATCCACACCTGGCAGGGGAAAAGGCAGCAGCAAATGTAAATCTACTACTGAGCTGGCATTTAGCTCTGAGATGTGTGTTGTTTAAAAAGAAAATAAAACAAATCCCTTCACACTATCACAATATCTTACAGCTCCCCTTTGTAGCCAGAAAAAGAAAGTTATGAGATTGTTTGCTTAGTGTCTTCTCCACCAAGTTTTAAGTTTTATGAAAAACTACATTCATGGCTCTGTCCCCAGAGTTCAGCTTAGATTTGGCATAGTAGGCCTTTTTTTCATGGTTTTTTATTAGTTTGCTGTGACTGCCATAACAAAGCACTACAAACTGGTGGATGGAACAACAGGAAGGTATGGGCTCACCATTCTACAGATTGGACATCCAAAATCAGGAGTTAACAGGGTTGGTTCTTCTGAGGCTGTGAAGGAAGGACCTGTTCTAAGCCTCTCTCCTTGGCTTGTGGATACTTTCTCAATGTTCACATCACTTTCTCCCTGTGTGCATAATTATCGCCAAATTTCCTTTTTATGAAAACAAATTGTATTGGTTTAGGACCCACTCTAATGACTGTGTTTCAATTTGATTATCTCTGTGAAGACCCGTTTCCAAATATAGCCACATTCTACAGTATTGGGGGTTGGACTTCAACACCTGAATGTGGGGGAAGATATAATTCGGCTCACAGCAATGCCTTACACAGTAACAAACCCATGCCCCTGTTACTGTTAAGTCATTGTTTTGAACATGGACCCTGGGTGAGTCGCATGCCAAGGGGAGAGTGCATAGTTGATGACACCTTCAGTCCTCAAAGGAAGATTCAGAGAAGACAAATCTGTGAGTGGGAACATTCCAGTAACTTGCTAAGGGGATTAAGGGAAATTTTAAATAGCAATCAAATATCCTACACTTGCTGAAATTGAGTATAAATATATTTTTAAAAAATATTTTTGTTACTTTAAGGTTCTGCTTATCCAACAAAATGAAAAGAACTTTTCCCTCCATCCTCACTCAATTCTAGCTACACCTGTCTCTGTGCTGCCCTCAGAGGTAGGAGGCACTATCTTACAGGGTGCTGGCAGCCGCTCAAGCAAACCTCCAGGTATGCACCTGGCCGACCCTTGACATGTTATCACCAGGATGCTCCAGGCCCATCCCCATCTCCTATCAGCCTGTGCTTTGATCCCTACACACAAAATAGCAGGCCTTCTTTTCTGGCCTCTTGCACTCACAAATGTAATTTCCCTTACCTGCACTATTTGTCTCCATAACCCTAACATATTTCTCATGCATGTACCATTTAATCATTATTTTAAAAATCTGTCTCCAACCCACTAGACCATAGAAATACAAGAGCAGGATCTTTCCTTGACATGTCCCCAAAAGCTAAAACAATGAATGCACAATAGTACTCAACAAATATTTGTGCAGTTGCCATTTTTTTCTTAGCACTTTTTATTCACTTATTATTTTTAGTTACTTAGAAGAGAAGCTGTTTTATGCTTATAGAAAGAAATGGAATAATTATACAGTCTTTTAAGAAATGGATTAGTCTTTTACAAAAATGAAAATAAAAATATAAGCAAAATAAATTGATTTTCCCACTCAGAGCTTGACTCTTCTGACTTTCAATTCAAAGTCAGTGGTGACTTTTTCTACACTATACAGGTTCCCCCTCTATCTGAAAGTAGAGCTTCCCTATGAAATGTTTCCTAAGCCAAAATGGTGTAAAGTGAAGAAGCAATTACCTCAGGATATATCTTGCTAGCAGATGCACAGGATAAATTAGGAGGAAGTACAGATACTCACAGAGCCAGTTTATAGCTCTGGTGTCTAGAGGCTGAGATGCTGAGTGAAGGTCCCAGGGAAGGTGCTTGGCAGGGCCCCTCTCCTTCCTTGTGGTGCCTGCTGCCTCTGTAATGGCTAACTGCAAAACCCAACAAATGCTATTTTCACTTTTTGCCTTTTCTCATAAAAGTGAAAATCCTCTTTAGATTTCTTCCTGTTAGTGAAAACAGAAAACTAATGTAGATCATTTGCAAAATCAAAGTGGCAACACAAAGTTTTAAAAAGTGGGGGACACCTATGTCATCTGGGCTGTCAAACCATAGATGATAAAGCAATTCTTCAAAGAGTCACTAAAAACTCAGTGCCCTTGATGTGGCTCCTAAATCAACTTTTTAAAAAAATCACCATTTACCCCCCTTATACCCTCTTCCACCCCACCTCCAGACCACCCCACAATCGCCACACTGTTGCCCTTGTCCATGAGTTCTTTCCCTTTTTTGCTCCATCCCCCCACCCAGGGCTGTCAGCCTGCTCTCCATCTATGACTGTGTCTCTATCTTGCCTATTAGTTCAGTTTGTTCATTAGATACCACAGGTAGGTGAAATCATATGGTACTTCTCTGTCTCTGACTTGCTTATTTCACTTAGCACAATGTTCTCCAGGTCCATCTATGCTGTGGGGAAGTGTAAAATTTTCTTCTTTTTTAAAGACAAGTAGTATTCCATTGTGTAAATGTACCATAGCTGTTTTATCCACTCATGTACCAATGGACACCTAGACTTCTGGAAAGAATTCAGGGTCTGGTAAAAGTAACATCTGCTTGAGTGTGGTTGGTAGGGTATGCGGATATCTCACATGAGATGGACAGCAATTTGAACATTTCATCTAAAATGTCATATGGAACACTTGAGTGTGACATTGCTATGTTACACAATTACATGCTTATTCTGTAAAAAATTATTTTGTAATAAAAAGGGGTGTTATTTGTGCCAGTCCCTGTATATGTACCTCTATGTTCATTGCAGCATTATTTACAATAGCTGAACCAGTTTTACAATGGTGTTACTGAACTAACCTGCTTTGGGAATGTTAATAAACATGTGCTTTACCCTCCTCTCCATCATTTTAATTCTAAGTAGTTAAAATCATACTTTACTGTTATCTCAGAGATTATCTTTCTTTTTCTTTTATTTTGAAAATTTTAAACATATATAAAAGTAGAATGCATCTCCTCATATCCAACACCCAGTTTCAATGGTTCTCTCTCAATATTTTTCCTGGCATATTTTGAAGTAGATCTTGGACATTTCACCTGAAAGTCCTCAGGTGGACCTCTAAATGACAGAGACATTTTTTTCTGAAAACATTATTCAAGGGTCAGGGAGGATTTTTTAAAATAAATAACACAGGTGGAATCTAACTGCTAAAACATGTATTTGCATAAACTGCAGTGTTTAAACACTTTCCCTTTTTGTGTAGGCTGCCTGCATAATATTTTATTTTTAAAGGGGTAAATATTAAAAGAAGATATTCATTTTCCTATTAAAAGATTTTATGCTGTCATTCGCACACAATCTTTATGCAGGTTTCCTACCATGAACAGCGTCTTACACATTACCCATGCAGCTAAAAAGCAGTTGTTTCTGTCCTTGAGAGAAATATATCTTCTAGCAAGGAAGACTGATAATACACTCACTTCCACACACCCACATCCACACACAAAGACAAACTGCATGTTTCAAGGAAATAGTGTAATTAATGTTGGATAATTCAAGTGTCCAGGAATTCAGGGGCAGCAAAAGTCTCTCTGAAGCAGGTCAATTGGAGATAATTATGAAGGAAATGCTCTTCCGAGTGACACTGATTCAGGAGAAGAATGTAGAATGAGATGCGCATGTTCAGACACTGACCAGAAATTAGCACCTGGTAAATGTGAGCGATGGTAAATTATTAAACAGATTTTGCCGTGTCAAAGTTGTGAGGTAGAACGTTGTTGACCTTTAAGATCCTCATGAAAAGGTCTTATAATTATAACTGTTCAAAAGCATGTTTACTTTGGAAAGGGGTTTCAGGAAAATGTCACCCCTATAAATTTAATTTTTAAAAAAGCCAAATGGTATGAGATGTTTTCAATATTTCCCATATTGAAATAATAAGTGCTAAGAGGATGCTATAAAACAAGAACTGAGGATGTAAAATCTTGGAAGACCTCCGTATCACTAAACTGCTCTGTCGGTCTGACATTGTTCTTCTGCTTTGTTTCAGACAAGGGAAGTTGCCCTCCCCTACTGCATTTTCTACAATAATCATAAGAATTGATATGTACATTTATACCTTTAAATGCGAACAAAAATCATTGCACCTTGTAAAAAGAAACATGAAAATCTAAAAGGAATGCATTTCTAATGAAGGGATTTTTGCTCAGTGTGGTGGTTGTTAGGAGCAGCTTTGAAGCGAGGCAGTTGATTTGGCAGCAACCATACAGGGAGAGCAGAGAGTTTGCCCTGTGGATTGGACCTGGGACAATGTCGGCTGGAGTCATAGGCATGACCTTCCATGAAAATCCGACCACTCCCTCACCTACTCTCTGCACTGGTGTTTCAAACAAAATGGAGAGCTGCCCTTGAATGGTCATGTTTGAAGACCAAATTCCCTAGTTTCAACCTCTTGACTTTCCCTTCTGTAGACAAGCAACCAGTGGCTCATCCCAGAAAACTCAGAGTCTGGTACCTGCTCTGCTATCGCCTAGGCATTTGAAAGCAATGACAATGGAATGTGCTTGTCACAATCCATATATGTTCTTCTTTAATCTTTGTTAGCAACTCTTCTACTTGTTTGTGTTTGTATCTTGATTTTAAAGATGAGGAAACTTAAGCACATATGATCACATAGGTAGCCCATGGTCACATAGCTAGCAGGGGATAGAATCCAGATAGTTTGATTACAGGGCTCATGATCTTAGCCTTGGTCTACAATCCTCTCTGAAGCTGTTTAATATTTCTATCTCCTTGTCTCTGTCTTCATAAACAAAGTGGGAATGTTACTCTTTGTGTATTTGTGCCTGTGGACCAGCAAGCCATGTGCTAATGATAGTATAGTGGAAGTTCTTTGAGCTCATAGGAAAATAGAAAATATTTATACTTGTTTTGGTTGGAAAGGTGCAGAATTCATTTAATATGATTTTATTTTCCTCAGACACATGTCTGAAAAGTTTATCTTGGGAGTAGAGAGAACAAAAAATGGCTGCTGGCAATCAAGACCCTGTGTATGGGTATCAGACTCTCCGCATGGCCAGATCCTCCACATGGCCCTGGGCAACACAGAATAATCTGTTTCACAGAGGCTGAGGCTGAGGCTCAAGAAGATAGATGACTTGCTCAAGGTTGTGCTGTTCTGTGCGTTTTCATGCTAAGAATGAAATATAGCCATACCTCTTGTTTCTGTGCTAGTATCAAATTAAGACTCTTAGACATACCATGTGGCTCATGGGTTTGTGGTAATTGTAAATGTGGGTCCATGAAATGCTGCTTTGCCTTTGCCCCTCTCGTCTGGGGTTTATTCTCAGAGTCCACACCTAATTCAGGTTCCCAGCAGTACATCAGGAGTCAGTCTCCCTTTTCAGACCTAATTGTTCACTCCTCACATTGCAGGATTAGTATCTCACCAACATTGTAGCAGCATTGTAAGGTGTCTCAGACCTGTTGAGTTAGATGAGGAAAAAGAAATGTCTGATGTTGTTCCAGATTATATGATGAAAATTCAGCACATTGACCAGAAATTTTTCAAATATGGAAGTGGCACTAAGTTAAACAGTCAGCAGGCCTGGACACTCTCACCATGAGAACTGAATTAAGCATTTTAATCTCTCTAAATCTGTGTTCTTATTTATTATGCAAAAGTAATTTTAATTGCCAGACCTATCCTATATGTGTAAAGGTTCCTTTGAGAACATAAAACATTTCCCAAATACCGGGTATTAATAATACTGCAGCTGCCTCCAAACACACAGAGGTTGAGATTCAAAGGGAACCCAACACATCTGTATGTACAAAATAGAGAACTGTGGTGCTTACTTCAGATCTGTTCAGCTCTGTCCTAGTGTAGGTGTTACGAACTGCATTGTTCCCACCCCCTATACCCCACCCCCCATCAAATCCATATATTGAAGCCCTAACCCCCAATATAACTGTATTTGGAGGTAAGACCTTTAAGGAGGTAATTAAGGTCATTAGGGTAGACCTCTAATCTAATGAGACTGAGAGCCTTGGAAGAAGAGACACCAGGGATGGACAGGCACAGAAGAAAGGTCACGTGAGGCCATAGTAAAAAGATGGCCATCTGCAAGAAAAGGAGAAGCCTCGGGAGAAGCCAAACTTGCCAACACATCTCAGGGTTCCAGCCTCTAGAAATATGAGAAAATACATTTCTGTTAAGTCTTTCAGTTTATGGCATTTTGTTATGGCAGCTTTAGCAGACTAATAGATTAGACAGGAACAAGGAACCCTCAGGTGCATAGTATACCCAAGTTTTGGTCATTGAGAGAATTACCTAAACAGCTACCACCACACTGTAGCTCAGTTTTTAGCTCTTTTAGGCAGAAGTGTCATTTTAACTTTAATAACTTAGGTGGCAACCCTGCCCGTCCTCTGCTTGCCTTTATGAAAGTGCCTCCTCTGCCTCTGGGGAGCCTGAGGCTTTTCCAGTGCATCTCTGCAGAGCAGGCTCTGCTTTCTGGTGTGGTCTCCTGCCCTGGTGAGCCTCAGGATACAGAGGAAGACACCTCTGTTTGCCTCTACCCTTGTTTACTTGGGCCTTTTACATTTCTGGAAGCTAAGAACAGGTGATAACTCCATGTGCAGTTAATCAGAAATGACAGGTAAGGGTAATTACTATCCTATTTTGCCATTTTAAATAAATGTGTTTCTATCAGATGGAATATGATATAACCTGAATTATTATTCAGCTGCTGATGCATGTGTTGCCTATTTTAAAAGACACAGGTTGGAGACACTTAAAAATCTTAACATGTGCATCTTTAATGTAAAGTTGAAAATTGTGCACTGAAACTCAGGAAGTTTACAGTAGGAGATTTTTTGGCCTCAATTGCTCAGGTAACTAGTTTGAACTTTTGTCTTATACTATTGACCATGTGGCACTAAGTAAAGGGAGAATCTAGAAATCAGCTGGTTAATTTCATTATTGATCTCGACCACTGTGTGAGGCTGAATCTGTTAATCTCTGAATCTTGTTTTTTATCACATATTTACTGCATATTTTTGAGTACTTTTTACATGCCCAGTATTGTGCTAGCTTATAGCCAATTACAGTTTGTATTTCCAATTGCAATTTCCAATCAGTGCAACCAGTGTGGGTCATACCCTTCCTAGTATTGCCTTAGCATGTCTGCTAAAATGCCTGATGCTACAACATTGTTAAGTTCACAAGATACTCTGGATGCTCTACCTCAACCCCACCCACCCCCTGGCCCAGGAAAAATAAATGTCATCCCAGGTCTCTGAGTTTAAGGATCCAGGGAAGGATTATCAGCTGTTGCTGGATCCAACTAAACTCTCTGAATGAGTGAAGGAAGTGAGGGCCAGAGCAGGAGCACAGCATGTGAAGTGGGTTCAGGTTCAGAATCTGGCAGCAGCCATGGCCAGGTCCTCAGGGCCTGCATGAAGGAGACAAGCCCTAAGAGGGTTAAAGTAACAGCCAGCTAAGTAATGGGAATTTGAAGTGGTAAAAAAGCTCAATGTTCTTTTATTCCTGTTTTACAGACATTAACTGGCAGCATATATATGGTAATATGAGTCATAAATGAGTCTGTATGTAAATGTTCCCTCTCGTTTGCATATTCATCTCTGGCATGCACAGAAAGACCTGTCTATCATCATCAGCCGTGTTGGAACAAAAAGGCAGAAAAGCAAATAAATTCAATGAGGTGATTCTGTGATGGTTATTTGTTGGGTTTACTTTGTATGTAATGTTTTTATTATAACTCAATGTAGTTAACTCTAAAGTTCTAACCAATGTTAGAGAAACTGGCAGGATCAAAGTACTATAGGATTAAAGGTTAGACCTGACAAATAATTCAGACCTTCAAATGTCTTACGCTTTATGTGCCAAGATAATTGTGTCAAAATAATGAATCGCTTTTCTCTGGTGGTGGGAGTGGAGAGGGGGGAAGAGTGATAGTGGTATTGTTTGATGAATGTGGTTGGCAGGGCTGGAGTGGAAGGAGATGGTTTGGTTTCAATCCTCTGGGTAATTGGTTCAGTTTTTTGCCTTACTTAGTTTATATTGTATTAAACACATGTGACTTTCCTTGTTAATTTTTATTACTTTTTTGTTGGTGATAGATGTAGTCATGTTGGCAAAATTCTCCCCAGTACATTTTCTCAGTCTTTTAATAATAAACGAACTGCTCACAGTGCATTCATATATGGACACAATTTGTGGAGTCCTGTAAATATTTGCCATCTAGTTGCCTAGAAGTGGATGGACAATGACGATTTGGTTGAACTAGAGCCAGAGCACTAACACTGATGGAGTCTGTCTTTCATGATTTCCCCCTCGGTTCTTTATTTCTTTGTTTTGTATCCTCCTTTCCAAGCTGGTCAGTCCCAGGAGCCAGGGCCCTTTCAGAACCATCTCTGAGGTACAGGCAGATTGGGACAGCTGACTTAAGAGACAATGTTTAAGCGGATTGTATGATCTGGCACTTGGGTATAAAGGAGATCAGAATATGCTGCCCCAAATATGCCATTTTGGCATAAAAATTATTTCAAATTGAAGATAATTCAGAGCCGATTGCAGAAAACCTCTCTACCATTCCCCTGTTTACTTCCAAGGTGTCCCCAGCACCCTCTTCCTTACCAAGGAAGAGCAGAATGACTCTGAATCACCACAGGTGATTCTCAGGGGCCCAGAAAAGGCACTAAGAGGAAACTGTGTAGCAAACTCTACAAAAATAACCCTTGTCTCTCATTACTTTCCCCATACCTTTCCACAATTTACTGCCCCTTAAAGTTCAAAATCTTTTACTTTGCCTTATCACTTCACAAACATAAGTCTCCAGGTCTGACTGCCTCTATGGGGTTTTTGTCTATTTCTGTGAGACTCTCAAAAACCTTTTCTCCTGTTAACCTGTCTTTTGTCACTTCAATTTAGGGACCCGCCACTGGGCCAGTTTTGGGTAGAAGAAAAAGCTTTTTTCCTCCTTGTCAAGTGACTCAAAAAAGTCTTAGGAGAAGAAATGAAAGGTCTGCCAAGTGGCTTAAGATGTCTGGAGCTCACCTACTAATCCAGGCAAAAGCTTAAGGACTAAGGTGCAGAACATATGTGATGCTCTCAGTGCCTCCACTCACCAGCCGGGACTAGTGACTCAGCATCACGGAGCTTATTTAACAATGTGTAAAATGGCAATCATTGTTTCAGCTGGTTCTTTCACAGGGTTGGGTAAGAAAAAGTAGAAAATGCTGAATAAAACTGTAAGCCATTTTGGAAAAGTAATATTGTTACTAGCATCCAGGGTTCTTGGGAACTCTCAAGATAGAAATCGTAAGTTCACCAAAAAAAAAAAAAAAAAATTAGTGCTCAAAGGAGAGGTTTATCATGCAGCTCAGGTGCAGAGGGAAACAGCAGCCCAAGGGAGAAAGAAGTTGCTGCTGTGCTCCATGCAAAAGCTGGGAAACAGGTTTAAAGAACCTGGGGATGAGAAGGTGATGTTTAAGAGTGACGTCTAAGAGTGACGTCTAAGTGTGTCGTCTAAGCTTGTGAAGGAGGGAACTCTTCGGCACTGGCGCAGTGGAACTACATGCTTCTTCTCTTGTTGCATGCTTCCTTAGCATGTTAAATCTTCACCCAGTAGTGTGTTTTTACCATTATAATGAGGGTAAGATCATAGAGTGGTCTTTCTGGGGCTTAACTGCATGCAAAAGGGTCAACAAAAATCCAATCTTATCAAGGAGAGACTCAGTCTGTCTCTATATTAAAAGTTTAGTTTTACCACCAGATAAAACAGTTTAAAAAAATTCTTCTTGTAATGTGGTATATATATTATATATATATTATTTAGCCATAAAAAAAGAACAAAATCTTGCAATTTGCAACAACATGAATGGACTTTGAGGGCATTATGCTAAGTGAAATAAGTCAGACAAAGGCAAATACCATATGATCTCAGTTATATGTAAAACCTAAAAACAACAAAACAAACAAAAAAACCTACAAAAAAGACCAGTGTCATAGACACAGAGACCAGATGGGTGGTTGACAAGAGCAGGAGCTAGGGAGTGGGCAAAGTGGGTGAAGAGGGTCAAAGGTACAAGCTTCTAGTTATAAAATAAGTAAGTCGTGAGGATATAATGTGCATCATGTGACTGTTACTGTATTTTATATTTTAAAGTTGCCAAGAGAGTAAATCTTAAAAGTCCTCATCACAAGAAAAAAATATTTTGTAACTATAAATGGTGATGGAGGTTAATTAGACTTGCTGTGATCATTTTGCAATGTATACCAATATCAAATCATTATGTTGTAAACTTGAAACTAATATTATATGTAAATAATACACCATTAAAAATAATAAAGAAAGAAAAGTAAATTTTTCATCCTTACCCAGGAGCATGCTTATTGATTTTAGAGACAGAGGAAAAGAGGGAAAGAGGCAGAAAGAGACGGAGAGAAGCATTGCTGTGAGAGAGAGAGAAACATAGACCGGTTGCCTTTCCTATGGGCCCTGACCAAGGATTGAACCCACAACCTAGGCATGTGCCCTGACCAGGATCGAAACCCCGACTTTTCAGTTTATAGGCAATGCTCCAACCAACTGAGCCACTCCAGCCAGGGCTCATGTATTTTTTAAAAAGTCCTTCTGGTAAGACTCTTATAAGAAATATATTGCATTTTCTCTGGACCCAAGAGCACATTTATTTTCTCTTTTCCAACCCATTAGAAAGCAAGATATAAATTTCATTGAGAGATTACAGTTTGGTTAGAAGATAAGACCAAGACTGAAGTGTTGGAGAAGATATTACTTTTATAAATGTGTTTTATAAGTATAAATTCTGTGAACTCCACCTCCCAGGATCATGTGTTGATCCACGCAACCAGCTAAACAATTGTAAATGAGAAACAATTCTGAATGATCAGATGGAAAAATTTTTCCTTTCCATGCATTTTCTGGTAGTGTAGTGACAGGGCAATTTGGGATAAAACTCTATGTCTTATAGTGGGTAGAGTATACACAACAACTGTGGAATAAAATAACACTGGTCTTATCAAAGAGAAATAAGGGTGGCTGATTCAGGCACTGTGTTGGAGAGTTTTCTGTCTTTATCAGAGGGAAACATTAAGTAATCTGAAGGTGACAGCAAATGAGGAGAGGTTGGCTGAGGAATTGGAGACATCAAATGAAAATGACCTAAAATTTAACATTGTCTGATTTTCAATAGGAAGTATTAAAGTACACTTACCAACAAGCCAGGTTCTTCTCACTGCTTAAATTAACCTTGCATAAAATGACATACTTGGAGAGATATATCGACCAATGCACGTAGAAAAATCTTAGGGTACCTATACAACCATCATAACAATGACCTATACATAGCAAGTCCCTTTGTCCTTTTCCCTGATAAACTTCTACTTTTAAGATAGATTCAATAAATAAATAAGAAAACAAATACATAATCCAATCACTGCATTTAGTATTTGATATATTTGTGATATTTTCTATGTTACTGGATATTTAACCAGTAAAGACTGAGTGTTCTGCAATAAATTAAATGAAGTGATGTTCTTTTCCTGCTGTGCCAATAAGGCCTACTTAGTCTTCTTATTTCAGAGTCCAAGACAAGCTCAGGGTTGTAAATACAGCATAGGAATTAGAGTCAGTAATATTGTAAAACTGTGTATAGTGTCAAAGGAAACCGATCTTACGGGGAGGTCACTTTGTAAGTTATACAAATGTCTAACCACTATGCTGTACACCTGAAACTAATATAATATTGAATGTCAATTATAATTGAAAAATAAAAATAAAAAATAAATTTAAGAGAATTTTTAAAAAGTTGAAGACTTATGTTTTCAACACTTTCGTTAATATATAATATAATTACATGAACTAGATTCACAAAAATATTAAACTTTTTGATAACCATACATTTCTGGTGCTAAAAATCATCATTAATGCATATAGGTTTGATAGGTTTTCTCCAGGTTGTGGGTTTTCATCATCTCTCCCATTAAGACACACTTTACTGATTTATCCCTGAGTTTATCATTATTTTCCCTGGAAATTTCTTGTCTCAATGTACAAATCACTTCCTCATTATAAGTAAAGTGGGAAAGTTCATTAACATTTTCTACTCACGAGAGATGTCAAGCACACAATAGTTTTATTGAATTCATTTCAGGTAGGAGATTCTAGGTCAGTTTCTAGGGTCTCAGGGAGCCCACTGTCCTTAAGCAGACAAGCAAACACAGTGGTGGTATGCACTGGGAGAGAACGTGGGGATATAGAACAGGGGAAATGGAGGAGGCTGGTGTGTGGGGAGTTTCAGCCCAGAAGAAATTTGTGCCTAAGCCTGGGGCAGGACAGGGGGCCTTGTGTATAGGAATGGAAAATGGCTCAGGGTGACCAAGGAGACCTGGTGTTCAAGGGGTTGGTGACAAAATTTGTGCCTGAGAAATAACCAGGGTCCAGTCATGAAAGTTCCTTATAAACCAAATGCAGGAATTTGTGCTGGTTCCTGAGAACACTGAGAAGAGCTGTCTGTTCTGCTGTCAGACACAACTGAGCACCCATCCCTGGGCCTTGCTTTTTACCCTAGAGGCAGCTTGTTTACCTGCCCTGAGATGCAGTATCCTTAGGTACAAGGAAAAGTTCAGGATTTATGGGATGGCTAAGTAAGGTGAAGGGAGGATTTTAAGTAGCCAATGACATGGTACAATATTTATAATTTAAGAAAATTACTCTGGCAGTACAAATTCAAAACATACTTCAGTCTGACCTGCTCTGAGGACTGAATGAAGTTCCCAAATCAAGGACATTTTTATTGAATGGAGATAATACCACTATACTAGAAAGCACTATCATTAGATTATGGCTATAAATCAAGCAAACCAAGCTCACCTTGGTCCCTCTGGTATTTTGAATTCTCTTCAAAATAAGATATAGCACCAGCCCATGACAAGTCTGGTAGGGTTGGCATAAAAATGAAAAGGATGATTACAACATTAGGGGACTGAAATACAGCTATGGAAGGAGGCCCGAGGGAGCAAGGAGGAGGGCAGATTGACTTCTCACTGGGAGAGTAAAAGAAGAAGTTCCATTTGAGCATTCACCCAGTGGGAACAAGAAGAACATAGCATTTTGTACATTCAGATAATAGAGAAGATTTTGCATGATGAGGCAGGATGTGCTGAAGACACTGGAGGCTGAGAGGAGGGAAACTCAGAGCTAAGCTTAGTAAATGAAGGGCTGAGTGAGGTCAACTGAGCTGCTGGGCTTGACTTTGTAGCCAGCAGGAAGCCTGAAGGGAAAACTCTTTACAAAGAAGGGTGACTAAATGTAATGCCATTAGAATTCTACTGCAGAGGTGGGTGGAGCTACCTTTCTCCCACCCAAGACCATATAACATTTTCTGTGGTCAAAAATGTTATAAAAGCTTAAAATTATATAACACATTCAGGAGCACATAAATAAGGATTTGGAGAATTTTAAAATGTCATTCTAGGAAAGAAATTTATTGATATTTCTAAATTGTCCTGCTCTCCTCTTCCTGCCCCATCCAAAAAGAAGTGTCTGGTGTAAACATAGACACCGTCAGATGCTCATTATTGTTATTTATGTCCTCATAGTTTCATTCCCTTGCATTTAAATATACACTCAGTTTAGTTCATTTTACAGCAAATATAGAAAGTTGCAGTGAATCTGTGAATATAAATCATAAACCTAAATTATAATACAGATGTGTAAATAAAACTGCAGGTGATCTACAGCTAAAGATAGTCGATGGTTTGGAAGGGTGGTTGTTAGGAAAACAGCAGATTTATTTAAAGCCTTCAGGAGCCAGTTTTCTTCTCTGTTCTTTGTCCACTTGTTTTGGCAGTAGGTTGGCGATGCCATAATTTTCTCTTCTTTTCACAAACAGAGCCTTTGCTTTGACATCGCCTCCTCACTCCTTCCTTGATTCACATTTTCCAGGCATTTCCTGCCAAGCCACATTTACTCATTTTCTTTATAGGAGAAGACGGCCAGCCATCTCCTGAGCTGCCTTGCAGTAAGTCTTTTTTAGGCCCTATAACAGTTCTTTTGAGCAACTTTCTCTTTGAACTGCATTAGAGTTCTGGCACCAAGTGCTGGGAAGAATATTACTTGTGTAATAAATCAAACTGACAATAAGGTACCAATTGTTACTGGCCTGGGATTGATAGGAAATATAATAACATTGGAAAATGTTCCCTCTGCAATTTTTTTCATCAATATCGTACTTAAAAATTTCTACTGAAAGCTAAAGATTTGGAAAAAATGGTTTTGTAATGTATTTGGGCTAAATATTTCATAGGATCTACGTTTCTTCAGAATGATAGATAGCGTGTTTAGGGAGGTGAAGTAATGATAACCTCAACATTAAATTAGGACACTGAGAAAAAAATGAATGTGCCTAGCTCAGCCTCTAATTTACTACAGCATATGAACCTGAGAGTGTGGAGGACTGTAACCCTTTACCAATGAATGATTTATGATGACACTACTTTCACAAATGATAAACTCTAGACTAGGGACAGATCTGGTAGGTGCCAAACCATTTGTTCAGTGTCTGTTCCTGTCAGGGAGCTTGTGGCTTAGGCTGCATGAGTTTCAGGACAACTAACCCAGTTCAGGACTTTACTATCATGGCCAGGGGCTCAGTGAAATGTGGTCTCTGGTGCTGAGGTTGAAATGGGTGTTGAGGCTCTTGTGGCACTATGCCCAGGGGCCTGCCTGGGCTTGCCACAGAGTCCAGGAGTCTGCTGGAACTGCGTGGTCATCCCGGAAACCTTGGGCAAGAGACACCCAGTTAGAAAGAAAAGAGGAAAATAATTTGAGCTTATTAGAGTCTCCCCTGAGGAATAAACTGGCAGTGAAACCAAACATTTTCGTACCCAGGGCAATGTCCTAGGAAAATAGCAATGCTAATTGAATACAGAGAAATACCATCCAAGCAGCATGTGCCTTATGTCATTCTTTGATGCTTCTTCTATTTCCTGTTGTAATGGCACCCTTTCAAATTGGAACCCTAAGAATTACTCTCCAATTTTCTCATTTTCTCATTTTCATTGTCCCTTTGGCCTACAAATTCTCACTCCTGATGTGATCCATAATTTCACAATTATCTCACCACAGCTTCAGTTTATTGCCAAAACCTGTCTCTAGGCCCATCCTTCTTCAACTCATCATCCCCACTGCCACCGCAATTGCAATTCTTAAATAGTAAAAATATTTACATTTGTTGACTAATACAACTTGGCACACCATACTGTGGAGCTTGAATTGTCTTTAAAACACAATTCAAATTCATTAAATGGGTTAGCAAGGAGTGACATGATCTGATATGTTTAAAAGAGTCACCCTAGATGCTGAGTGGAGAATAGATGTGAGGGGCCTAAGAGGAGACACAGACTAATTCAAAGCCACCGTGGTGACTAAATGAGAGGGAAGTAGACAGATTAGCAATAGAACTTCAAGTGAAATGGTAAAGCAGAGACAAAATAGCACCAGTAAATATTTTATGACCAATTGATGAAGGAAAGCATCTGCTTAACCTGCAAAATTTTTGAACACGCAAAATATCAGATAAAATAGTTAATTTTCACATTGCCTTATTGTGTTAAATATAAACCTCCAGTTACCATAACTAACTTTTTTTCAGTATTATTTCCTTTTTACCTACAGCATTTGTGAAACAAAGGTGTTCCAAAGAATGCTGGAAAAAGGCAATCAGGGTTGAATTTCAGAGAAAATTCACTGCAGAGATACAGAGCATGTTATGATCTGGAAAAACACCTACAGTAACCCACCTGAAAACAATTGCTATTTTTGCTCCTTGTTCCCCATACTAGAGGAGATGTCCACATATGGAATGTCTGATGATTAGACAGAAAAATGTTTTTCATTGTCCATGGTGCAGCAGAAAGGCCATTTGACCTCTTGTTAACAAACCAAGGTGTGGCTTCAGAGCTCCTCAGAGGACTGTGTCTCAGCATGCAGCCCTCATCACTGAGGACAGCAGGAGTCCTCTGTGCTGGTGGATGCTGTCCACACTCTGCTCTTTTCAAACACAGTCACTCTGGAGCCATTGCTTATCTAATTATCTGTTTGTCCCCTTGCCTCTTGAGATCTCCCTTAAAGTGAGCAATTCCATCCTTGTTACATTCAAATATTAACTTTTCTCGCAAAGTCTCTGGATGGTAATAATGAGCATAGTTTTCAATGAAGCATGCTTTTTTCCCCCTCACCCATGTCTTCTACATTTTTCCCATTTCATTTCATCACAGGTGCCACTCTTCCTGTTTTCACTTGTCCAAGCCACCATCATGGTCTTATTATTGACAATTCACTTAGAAAGCATTTGTTTTTATTTAATTAGTGATGATGTATTAAGCACCTCTGTTATAAGAGTCCTTGTGGATCCCTGGCTGATGTGGCCTAGTGGATTGAGTGCTGGCCTATGAACCAAAGAGTCACTGGTTTGATTCCTGATCAGGGCCCATGTCCAAGTGATGGGCCAGGTCCCCCATAGGGGCACGTGAGAGGCAACCACACATTAATGTTTCTCTTTCTCTCTCCCTTCCCCTCTGTCTAAAAATAAATAAATACAATCTTTTAAAAATTAAAAAAAAAGAGTTCTTGTGGAGAATTCACAGTTTTTCTAGGCCATGATTTCTACTTTTAAGGAGCATGAAGGCTACTATTCTAAGAAAACCATAATGAAAAGATCTGTTCATGGTGCCACAGAGCAGGTCACATGCACTCCCCCAGGAGCCCACAGTGAGGGGAGGTCCGTGGGGAAGGCTCTTCAAGGTGGAATTTGAGTTGAGAGGCAAAGAACTGGGACACACAGAGATGAGAGCTTGGGAGGAAATGAATGTGAGACATAATGGGCATGGAAGACTATGAGCCAACCCCATATGTTTTACTGAATCTGCTGGGCCTATTAAAAGGCATGTTTCTTTAGTTAGCTATGCATTTTATGATCAGCTTTTATACCCTGGTCCCTTGAGAGGAACTTGGTGTAGAAAGTTTCACAGGCAGGGTGGTCATTCAGATTGGAGCCCTTGCCTTCTCACCAGCTTTGCTGCTTATATAAACATTTCACCAGGAATTTTCATCAGTCCACATACTCCTTGAGGCTCTCTAGACATACAAAACAATGCTGCCAAGAGGATGTTAAGACTCTTAAATGCTGGTGCCAAAATAAACTTTTATGAGCCCTCTTGCTCCATGAACACAGTCTGGCATCTCACTTTCGCGAGAGAGTCCACAGGAGGGGGTTCACTGACACTACGCAGCAGAAGACTGCGCTGTCCTGCACTGTGTGCTCCACTTGTTGTGGCCAAGAAGGACCTGAGCTTGGCGGTGAACTGAGAGGAGAGGCTGTGTCAACCAGCCAGGAAACCAAAAGAATCCTGCAGCCTTGACGAGTTATATGTCAGCTTGGGGGAATTTTATTTTCCTTTGTTTTAAAACTTGAGTAAATATTATATCCACACTTTTCTTGAAAACTTTAAGAGCTGGGCTTTCATAACTGTGTTTGCTTTGACACGCAACAGCAGAAGTAAGCAACTATTTAGGCTTCTGAACACCAAATATGACACCCAGGGCTCTTTCATACGTTTGGTAGTATATTGCTGAACTTATTCCCATACCTATATCATGGTGACTTTTCATGTTGAAGATTACTAGGTGATTCCAAGATACTTTCCATCACTCCCTTCACAAACAAAGCAAAACACTAAAATAAAAAACAAAACCCAATGGTATCCACATTCAGTTCTTTCCTCAATCTTACTCCAGTGACTGACACTACCATTCCATCCCCAGCCCCTCAAGTAGGAGTCCTGTTTTGTTGCTTCTTATTCTTATACAAGTAACCCTCAAATGGTTATCTTAAAGTTAACTTTGCATTTAGCTCATTAGAGCCTATGAGGCAGAAAGATTCAGGTTTGTTCTTTAAAATAAAGAATAAGGAATAAACTTCCCATTTATTTCTCCAATGCTATAACTTCTTTGTACTCTTGATTTAGCCAAGTCATGGCCCAGCTCAGATGTTCAGCAAATTTGTGTTAAAGGAATAAGTGAATCAATGACTAAAATATGGGGAAAGCGTATTCCCATGCCTTTCTAAATATCTTTATAGCACTAGGGGAGAGGATCAGCATTTAATTTCATGATTCCCTTAGATATTATTTTCTACCTATTCATCTTCACATAACTATGTTTATAAATCACTGGCATAGTCTTACATTCCCTCTATCTGTAATAGTGTCTGCATTTAAATTCAAGGTGAATGTCTATTGAATGGGTGACTAGATGAAATAACTAGGCTATGCTTATCTCTTTGTGTGACCCTACATAAGATCTAAATATTCTGGGAGAAATGACTATTTTTTTTAACAGAGGATCCTTTTTAAAGTCTAATTGTAAGGCAGTGAGAATAAATGCACCCTTTTGAGACCATCTAATGGAACAATAAACACACCAGGATGAAGACTTCTATTCCATAAAGGCAAATTAGAGGCCATTTTTCAGTTAATGTGATTTTTTAAATTTTTAAAGTAATCTGTAATTTTTGTATAGTTGTGCAAAACTACCCTTAATTGTGTAAGGATTGGTTGTCTCGACTATGTTGTCCAGCTTTTTACTAAATTTTGTGACATTGGACAAATCATTGAAAGCTTGTGAATCTTAGTTTTCTTTTCTCTCAATGAACTAAGTTCTTCTTTCCTGGAGTGGGCCCCTTGGGGAAGCTTCAGCTAGCACAGAGTTTAAGAGAATCTACAGTCATGTTAAATTTCAAGATTCTTAAAGAAAATTGTTTTTTATCATTCAAACCTTCAAGCCCCACTATTTATTATCTTTCTGTCTCCTTTTGCACTCTAAACTTCTTTAGAATTAGCAGAAGAATTCTTAGTAATTCAATTTGTTTCTACAGCATTTCAGCTGGGCAGAAATAGTAACTGGCCCTGGCGAAGACCAGTCTCAGTCCTCACTGACTAAGGTAGTGGGCGTCTGGGTGTGTGAAAGTCAGGGGCAGTGACTTTAACAGGTTACAAAAGAGCACAAATCCTTCACAGAAATGGCCACATCTGTGGTTTCAAAATGTGGGGGTTTTTTAAGTAATTTTATTTAAAAAACATAACAAGGAATTATAGCTATTTTTATATATTTATGTATTTATAGTTATTATATGCAGGCATTAGGAATAAATATATAATGTAGCAGTGTTTTCTGTCTTTTGTCCATATAGTTTAAAATATATGTACTTTCTCCTCAAAAGTTTAATTTTATGAATGTGGTTTAATAGTCAGTTTAATGTCAAATTATCTATGATGGTATGATGCACACTTGATGTGTCTATCTCCTCAACAGACTATAAATGTCTCCAGGTGAAGGACTGTGTGATATTCATTACTTTATCCCCTGAAACTAAACTATTTGACAGAGTAGGCACCCAGTAGATGTTTCTTAAAATGAAAACAGAATAATAAAATTGGATAGCAAAATTAGGGACTTCCTGGACATCTACACAGTAATTTTTGAAGCAGAATAAGTTAGAAAATAAGACGAATTTACCTAAAGTTCATAAAGTAAAATTTGAAAAGAGATTCTGTATTGTATTTAAAACATCCAAGTTAACTGAAGAACTTTCTAACACTGCAGAAATCTACTTCTCATACCAGCTTGCGTTGATGTTGTGGTAGTGTTGTTTGTGGTTACAAGAAGGCTTCATCTGTTGGCCACTAGTTATGGTTACTCCCAAATCTGTTCCATTTATAACTAACTTACTTATCCAAATAGAAGATAATCAATTAATATAGAAATATAAATACTTCTACTTTTAGGTGAACTATACATTGGATTAGCCCTATAATTTAAATAGCTTTACTTGGCATCTGTGGAAGGGTATTTAATTAATATACTTTTCATTATTTTGGAGAGCTTGGCAAATAAGTTCAGCAGATATGCCAGAGCCAGGCCTACTGTCCCAGTGACAGCCTGCATCATTGTGTGAGGCCTTTTGGCACCATACCTGGCGGTAGCCAGGAGTTCCACTGGCTTCTCACAGCAGCCTATGGAGATATTGCCTCTTACCTGGGAGCAGCTCAGGCAAGATGACAGATAGTAAAATCTCATGGCAGGAGAACATAGCTCAGGCCTGAAAACTTTGTCACCATAACAAGATGACAACATCTATTTAGAGTGATGCAGTTTACATCTGTGTTTATACCTTTTTTCCTGGAGCAATTACCTATATTTTGCTGTGTATAATATATTCCCTTGCCCAAATTTTTGAGGAAAAAATAAGGATGCATATTATACATGGATTTAATTGTCACATACTATGAGTATAATAATGGGTACACTATCCCGTATATAATGTGCACAAAAACATGAGAGCACATCATACACAGCAAAATATGGTATTCAATAACACCTTCTCTTTTACTCTCAGAAGTGTTCCAATTTGCATAATAAATCATGTGATTCCTTTAACTATAGGTTCATATTTTTCTGTCTGCATCATCTTTTAGACTGTTTCTGGGAAATTTCCAGACATAGATGACTCAGCTCCCCAATGTAGGTGCCAATGTGTATAGCTACCATTTCCAGTGCTGGTGCACAACCTGAGCTTGGCCAGAGTTCCTTCCTGAGATTTCCATTTTGAAATGAACAATCTGATGAAAAGGACTTGTGAGGAATTCTTTTGTAAGGGGAGCCCCAGCTTTTGGGGGCTAGGAGTGCAAAGTTATGTTGTGGGATGCTGGTAAATGCAGCAGCCTTAAGAACCAGTAGAGCGCAGCTGTCGGTGTGTCCTCATTGGGCTGGTACTGCAAAGTTTAGGCACAGCCTTGGTAACTTAGCCTCAAAGATATTCTCCTGCCTCCTTCATAACTCTATGTTCTATTTAATATCTTTTAATAAACTTTTTTATGCTTAATTAGCTAAGAAACTAAGGAGCTTGACTAGATATAAGCAAATTTGAAAATCTGAGTTGATAAGATCTCAGCTGAACATTTTAACTGCAAGATCCACACACAAAAGGAGCATTTTGTGTACTGAGTGCTCTAGATCAAGCCTCTTTCAAAGAACAGTATTCTTCATAAAAAAGAACTTCCCATCTGTTACAAAGTTGACCTTAATTATGTACAAACCATAGATTTATTCAAAGCTATGGATTACTTTTTTTTAAAATGGTGTTCAGTTCAGGTAAAAAACTTCCTCCTTACATGTCAAATGGACAGAAAGGTGTTTGCATGTTAAGTCGGGAATTTTTTTTTCTTACTAACAAATTCTTTTTTAAAGATTAATTTTAATTGTTGTTCTTGTACAGTTTTCTGTCTTTTACTCCCATCCCAGCCCACTGCCCCAGCCCTCCCCACCTCCCTCTCATTTCCACCCCACCTAGTTTTTGTCTATGTGTCCTTTATTCTTGTTCCAGTAAACTCTTCCCCTTTTCCCCTGATCTTCCCTCCCCTCTCCCCTCTGGTCATTGTCAGTCTGTTCTCTGTTTCAGTGTCTTTGGTTATATTATGCTTGTTTGTTTGTTTTGTTGATTAGGTTCCTGTTAAAGCTGAGGATCATTTGTCTTTCATTGCCTGGCTCGTTTTTGCTTAGCATAATGCTCTCCAGTTCTATCCATGCTGTTGCAAAAGGTAGGAGCTCCTTCTTTCCTTCTGCTGCATAGAATTCCATTGTGTAAATGTACCAAAGTTTCTTGATCCATTCATTTACTGATGGGCACCTAGGTTGCTTCCAACACTTGGCTATTGTAAATTGTGCTGCTATGAACATTGGGGTGCATAGGTTCTTTGAATTGGTGTTTCAGGGTTCTTAGGATATAATCCTAGCAGTGGAATTGCTGGGTCAAAATGTACATACATTTTTAGTTTTCTTAGAAAATTCCATACTTTTTTCCATAGTGGTTGTACCAGTCTGCAATCCCACCAACAGTGCACTAGGGTCCCCTTTTCTCCACAACCTCTCCAACACTTCTTGTTTGTTGCTTTGTTTATGATGGCCATTCTGACTAGTGTGCAGTGGTATCTCATTGTGGTTTTAATTTGCGTCTCTCTGATAGCTAGTGATATTGAGCATCTTTTCATGTGTCTCTGGACCCTCTGCAAGTCCTCCTTGGAGAAGTGTCTGTTCAAGTCCTTTGCCCATTTTTTAATTGTGTTGCTTGTCTTCTTAGAGTGGAGTCGTGTAAGTTCTTTATATATTTTGGAGATTAAACCCTTGTCTGAGGTATCATTGGCAAATATGTTTTCCCATACAGTTGGTTCTCTTTTTATTTTAATACTGTTTTCTTAAGCCTTGCAGAAGCTTTTTATTTTGATGAGATCCCATTTGTTTATTCTTTTCTTTATGTCCCTTGCTTTAGGGGACATATCAGTAAAAATGTTACTGTGTGAAATATCTGAGATTTTCCTGCCTATGTTCTCCTCTAGGACTTTAATGGTGTCATGGCTTATATTTAAATCTTTTATCCACCTTGAATTTATTTTTGTGTATGGTGTAAGTTGGTGTTCAAGTTTCATTTTTTTTGCACATAGCTGTCCAGTTCTCTCAACACCACTTGTTGAAGAGGCTATTTTTACTCCATTATATGTTGCTGCCCCCTTTGTCAAATATTAATTGACCATAGAGAATTGGGTTTATTTCTGGGCTCTTTGTTCTATTCCATTGGTCCATGTGCCTGTTTTTATACTAGTTCCAGGCTGTCTTGATTATAGTGGCCTTGTAATACAGTTTGGTATCAGGTATTTTGATCCCTCCTACTTTGCTCTTCTTTCTCAAAATTGCTGCAGCTATTCAAGGTCATTTATGGTTCCATATAAATTTTTGAAGTGTTTGTTCTATGTCTGTGAAATATGCCACTGGTACTTTAATAGGTATTGCATTGAATTTGTAAATTGCTTTGGGTAGTATGGACATTTTGATGACGTTAATTCTTCCGAACCATGAACATGCTATATGTTTCCATTTGTTTGTGTCTTCCTTGATTTCTTTCTTCAGTGTTGTGTAGTTTTCTGCATACAAGTCTTTTACCTCCTTGGTTAGGTTTATTCCTAGGTATTTTATTTTTCTTTTTGCTATATCGAATGGGATTTTTTTCTTGATTTCTGCTTCTGCTGTCTCATTATTGGTATACAAAAATGCCTTTGATTTCTGGATATTGACTTTGTATCCAGCTGTCTGGCCAAATTCATTTATTAGGTCGAGCAGCTTTTTGGCTGAGTCTATAGGATTTTCTATGTACCCTATCATGTCATCTGCAAACAATGATAGTTTTGTTTTCTCCTTTCCAATTTGGATGCCCTTTATTTCCTTTTCTTGTCTAATCACTGTGGCTAAGACTTCCAATACTATATTGAATAGAAGTGGTGAAAGTGGACACCCTTGTCTTGTTCCTGGTCTTAGTGGAAAAGATTTTAGTTTTTGCCCATTGAGTATGATGTTGGCTGTAGGTCTCTCATATATGGCCCTTCTTATGTTGAGGAATGCTGCCTCTATTCCCACTTTGCTGAATATTTTTATCATAAATGGGTGCTGTACCTTATGAAAAGCTTTTTCTGCATCTATTGATATGATCATGTAATTTTTGTCTTTGCTTTTTTTTATGTGAGGTATTATATTTACTGATTTGTGAATGTTTAACCACCCTTGCATCCCTGGGATGAATCCCACTTGGTC
Source organism: Anoura caudifer (assembly GCA_004027475.1). Lineage (NCBI taxonomy): Eukaryota > Metazoa > Chordata > Mammalia > Chiroptera > Phyllostomidae > Anoura > Anoura caudifer. Next base: position 33,401 of record PVKU01003442.1, on the reverse strand, counting down.
ATGGTGTATGATATTTTTAATGTATGGATGGATACAGTTTGCCAATATTTTGTTGAGGATTTTAGCATCGATGTTCATCAGCGATATTGGCCTGAAGTTTTCTTTCTTTGTTGTGTCTTTATCAGATTTTGGAATTAGGATGATGTTGGCTTCGTAAAAAGGGTTTGGGAGTCTTCCATCATGTTGGATTTTTTGGAATAGTCTGTGAAAGATAGGGGTTAACCCTTTCTTAAATGCTTTGTAAAATTCTCCTGTGAAACCACCCAGTCCAGGGCTTTTGTGTGTCGGGAGTTTTTTGATTACTACTTCTATTTCATCTGCTGTTATTGGTCTGTTCAGGCTTTCTGCTTCTTCTTCATTGAGTTTTGGGAGATTATATTTTTCTAAAAACTTGTCCATTTCACCTAGGTTTTTAAATTTCTTGGCATACAGTTCTTCACAGTAATTTCTTACAATCCTTTGTATTTCTGTGGTGTCAGTTGTAATTTCTCCTTTTTCATTTCTGAAGTCTGGCATTTTTTATCCTATGTTTCCCTCACTACATTTTCAGAGATGCTGAGTACTCTGTAATTCCCACTGTGACAATCAACCAGATGGCTTCATTCTCAATGATGTGACTTGAAAGTGTTTAATTAGCTTTCTTCCTGTTGTAGACCTACTCTCACTTGGATGCACTCATTTTAGAAACTAACCAGCAGCAGATTACGAGGGCTAGTTGAAATGTGCTGTTACATACTTTTGAAGAGATTCTTCAAAGATCTCATGTTCTATCCAATTACCAAGAGATGTGGCCCATTTTAAGGAGGTGCAGTATGACATTTTGAAAATTATCTTTGTGCTCAGATTAAGAATTACAGGTAGATCCTTCGGCATAGTCGTTTTCCTGGGTACTACTAATTGTCCATTTAAATGAATATAAATCAGCATCTATTTGAACAAAATCCTTCAAACTATTATTCTGTTCTTTGTTGTACTTTGGCATTTTCTTTGAGTATGAGTGACTAAATGTCTAGAAGGGTCATATATTGCTTCAACCTTGAGCTATACTCTCATGACTGAACCTAGGCTCTCAGGTTTGTGTATGCAACTGTTATTACCACTTGGGCATCATATTCTGAGTATGTGTAAAGATTCACAAGTATATATACACAAGTGTACATGCAGGTTTTTCTGTTTAATGACTTGAGTCCTTTTGCATAAACAAAAGCACTATATGCTTTCTGTGACTTTAGAGAAAGCTGTAGCTGCAGAGATTTGCAAGAACTAGAAAGGCTGTTGATAATTTCCTTGATTACAAAGAACATTTAAATGCTCTTACTTTGCTCTATAACCAGTATCAAACAACTTTAACTACCATGTTTGTGCTTTGCGATAAAGTGGTCAACTCATGGAGGAAAGCTTTAGGGACTAGCATAAGGTTGGCTAATTTGCTTTTTTCTTCTTTCCCCTTTTTCCCATTACTCTACTTTACTTATTAACCCACAATATCATTTTCATAGTCCCAAAACCTCACTCAATTTGATATCACTATTAAAAAATTCTTCATACTCTTTAAAACACCCAACTAGGAGATCTTCTTTCACTAGTAAGTAATGGAGCAAACACTTTACATGCCCAAGAATGTGCATTATTTCATTACATCATCATTACAGCAACCCTATAAGGTAGGCATTGTTCTTAACATATCCATTCCAATTTATAGGTGACACCACGACTTGAAGAAGTTAATGGACTTTCCCATGGTTACCTATTAAGGAAATGGTGTAGCTACAATTTAAGCAAGCATTCATACAGTACTCAGGACAATAACAGAATACTTCATCTGTGCCAATTAATAATAAATGAATTAAATGCCATTAACCATAAAGCCAGAGCACTGGAAGAAATTTTAGTAATTAGCTAGACCTTTCATCTCTCTTGGTTTAGAGCCATATATAAAAAGGTAGAACTCCAGAAAATGCCTCCTACTACTTTTGATAAGTGAAAATATCTTTCCCATAATATTTCTGGGCTACCCTGAGTATTTTTTTTCAAATCTAGTTTAAAGAAGAATAAGTTAATAAATTATTTCTACCTATATGAAGGATTAGATCTTTGCACACAAAATATTCAGAACACTTTTATAAGTATTGAATTAAATTTTTATAAATTTATAAATTTTTAAACTGCATGTTTGGAAAAAATAAAAGAAAGTTAAGAAAAAAGGTGGTTTTTGTTTTTTACTTTAGTGGTTAAGGATTATACCAAGGGGAAAAAATCCATTACTTAATATTTAATTTTCAGTATATTTAACTAGGTTTTTAAAACTCTTAGGTTGTTTCTGCTCAATACTGCTACAATTCATAGCTGTAGAAGCAAATGCTTTAAAGAATGAAACTTTCTTCCCACAGGATTTTCTTTCTGAGTTGTGTACTTCACTGTCAGAGAAAAACAGTTTTTCCTTTCCTGAAACTGACTTCTATTATAGTTGCCTTCCCCGCTTTCTTCTGTGCAACTAGAAATGCTCAGAATAAAGTCTTTTCTAAAAGTAATCCCTGGGTACTCAACTACTATAGTTGTTGACCCCCCCACCCCACCCCAATCACATTCTGAAATAGTGCTTCTTTCTATTGACTCACTTTTTTGGAAATGATGAAAGCAGGTAAATGCCAAAAGAAAAAAAGGGGGTTAGAAGAGTGGCTCTGAAGTTCAGAAAAATATGTGGCTGAGGTTCATAGATTTTTCTGGAACTGAAATTTTTATAGTACAGTCAGAGGTCTTCCAGGTAAAATAAGTGCTCTGTTAAAAAAAAGAAAAAAGAAACAACACCATGTCAGAGCTATTTTTAAACATCACCCTCTGTGGGCTCTATCTTTTAACACTCTCCTCCTGCTTGCTCCAAATGAGAGAGGACAAGGTGCAGAAAATGGGGAAGCTTTCCAGATCCTATGTTTTCCTGATGTGTTTTCTCTGCAAGGCAAGAACATACTCTTAAAACAGAACAAAACAGAACAAGACAAAACAAAAGAGTGTTTAAATTAAATTCAGTAATTCCTGCGAACTGTCACCAGCTTAATCATGCTCCAAAAAAAAAAAAAAAAAAAAAAGCGATGTTGCTAAGACTTTTACATACACCATGGAGATATGTTTTTCACAGTAGAGGCATGGCACACACTTTCTCTGAAATAAACAACAGAACAATGGAACACTTGCAATATAGTGAGGTGAAGAGAATACTTAATTCACCCAAACTGTTATGTTCTGAAAGATATACCAAAAACTTCCGCGGTGAAGTTTATTTTTTTATTACCTGAATAGAATTTTTTTCTGGTGAGAAAACATCTTTTCCAAAACAAAATGTTTAAGCTTAGACCTTACCCTCAAAATAGTTTTCTATTTTTCTTTTAAATGTTTAAACATTGGTGAACACATCATATCAATCTTAAATTTCACAGACTTTTCTGATAGGAAAGTCTTTCCTCAGAAGATCTGTGTTAATGAAAACCATAGAAATTCATTTTTCTGAGATTGTATTTATTCACCGGAGACTACATTTTTTTCCCGAAGTTTCTATCACTGTTTCTGGTTATTTGAGTAAAATCCATTGCAAGGTCTTGGGTTTCTTTCATTCAGAAGCAAACATACCAACGTTGGTTTATTGAATTATGTCGATGTATGATATTTATTCTTCATCCAGTAAACAGGTAAAAAAAGTTGTTCTGATAGTTGATTTGCATCAGTGAAACTTAAATGCCTTTTGCACAGTAAATTGAGATTTAACAGATTTCTAAACTCAAATTACTGTAATGAGGAAATATAATTTCACCTTATTTAAGACAAGAATTATGTGCCCAAGTAATTTTCTCTGAATTAACAGTTATTTGAGGTGAAGAGGAGTAAACAATACAGTGTGGGGAACTGCAAAATATCCTTTGAGTTAGGCTTGGCAAGAATGAAAAATACTGCTTAACACAAGGGAAAACAGATTAAAACAATTGAGCACATGAACCAAGTAACTTTATCTCATGTTTATCCTTGCTGTCACATCCTCTTAGATTATTACACTCTTAAAATATTGACCATCCAGACTTTTGACCAATACGAAGGTGTAGTTAGATACGCTATGTCTCCTTGCACAACCAAAAGGAGGACAACACAAATTTAACAACAAAAAAATCAGAACTGCCAGGAAAATCAGACTGTATGGAAGTCCAATGACAACCAAGGAATTAAAGAAGAAACATTCATCCAGACTGATAGGAGAGGCGGAGATGAGCAGCCAGGGTGGAAAGGACACATGGCAAAGCAGCTGCTGGTGGACCAGATGGTCCCACATTTTTGTGTGGATAAACCAGGAGAAAAACTGGAGAACAGGACAGACCATACAACCCAGGGCTCCAGTGTGGAGAAATAAAGCCTCAATAACTCTGGCAGTAAAAACCTGTGGGAATTGCAGCAGTGGAAGAAACTCCCAGCCTCACTGGAGAGTTCTTTGGAGAGGCCCACAGGGTCCTAGAACATACACAAACCCACCCACATGGGAATCAGCAGCAGAAGGGCCCAATTTGCTTGTAGGAAGTGAAGAAGTGACTGAAAGCCAGCCAAGAGCTGAACAAGCAGGATTGTTCTCTTTTGGCCCCCTCTCTCACCTACAGCATTACAATGCAGTGCTGTGAATTGCTCTACCCTGGTGAATACCTAAGGCTTCACCTCTTAGAATGTAACAGGCATGCCTAGATAAAAAAAATATGGCCCAAATGAAAGAACAGGTCAAAGCTCCAGAAAAAACACAACTAAGTGATGAAAAGATAGCCAACCTATCAGATGCAGGGTTCAAAACAGTGGTAATCGGGATGCTCACAGAAATGATTGAGTATGGTTGCAAAATAGAGGAAACAGTGAAGACTATGCAAAGGGAAATAAAGGAAAGTATACAGGGAACCAACAGTGAAGAGAAGGAAACTGGGACTCAAATCAAAGGTTTGGAGCAGAAGGAAGAAATAAACATTCAACCAGAACAGAATGAAAAAAACAGTAATTCAAAAAATTGAGGAGGGGCTTAGGAACCTCTGGGACAACTTTGAACATTCTAACATCTGCATAGAGGTGCCAGAAGGAGAAGAGGAAGAGCAAGAAATTGAAAACTTATTTGAAAAATTAATGAAGGAGAACTTCCCCAATCTGGCAAAGGAAATAGACTTCCAGGAAGTCCAGGAAGCTCAGAGAGTCCCAAAGAAGTTGGACCAAAGGAAGCACACACCAAAGCACATGGAAATTGCATTATCCAAGATTAAAGATAAGGAGAAAATCTGAAAAGCAGCAACAGAAAAGGATACAGTTACCAACAAAGGGACTCCCATTAGACTAGGGGTTCCCATCAGCTGATTTCTCAAAAGAAACCTTGGAGGCAAGAAGGGGATGGAAAGAAGTATTCAAAGTTATGAAAGGCAAGGATCTCCATCCAAGATTACTCTATCCAGCAAAGCTTTCATTTTGAATGGAAGGGCAGATAAAGTGCTTCCCAGATAAGGTCAAGTTAAAGGAGTTCATCATCACCAAGCCTTTATTATATACAATATTATAGGGACTTATCTAGGAAAAAGATGATCAGAAATATGAACAAAAACAACAACAAACTCACAACTATCAACAACCGAATCTAAACAAAAATGAACCAACCAAACAACTAGCACAGGAACAGAATCACAGAAATGGAGATGACATGGAGGGTTATCAGTGGGTAGTGGGAAGGGGTATAAAGGGGGAAAAGTTACAGGGAATGAGAAGCATACATGGCAGGCACAAAACAGGCAGGGTGAGATTAAGAATAGTATAGGAAATGGAGAAGTCAAAGAACTAATATGTATGACCTATAGTCATGAACTAAGTGGGGGGATGCTGGTGGGAAGGGAGTGCAGGGTGGAGGTGAATAAAGGGAAGGAAAGATGGAACAACTGTAATAGCATAATCAATAAAGTAAATTAAAAAGTATTGACCATCCAGTCAGCTTGACTGCTAGACAAATGCTACATCATGAATTTTATGTGGATAATAGAAATAGTGTGTTAGTTTTTATGAATGATGATGAGGTATATTCTCACCTCCTAAATGTAGTAGTGAATAGTGATGTGTAATCATGTGATGACTAATGAACAGAATTTCCCCATTGGTTCTAACACTGTCAGGATTACCATCTGTATTGGCTTGCTATGAAAAGTCCTTGTGGCAATAGATTTTCTGGACTGAAAAATGTTACCACATCTGTGGCTATATATTCCCTTGTAGACATCTGAGTTTCCATCTGCTATTTTCTTTCATCATGAATAACTTGTTTTAAAGTTGTTCCAATATATTCTGGATTGCAATGTTTTTGATAAAAAAATCAGGGATGATTTTTATTTTTAAACATCAATATGAAATGTTTAAGATTTTATTTTTATAATTTTTAGTAAATTAATTAAAATGTATCTTGGTGTGAATTAATTTTTTATTCTAGTTAGTATTTGTTAAGTTTCTTGAATTTGTAGATGGGTATTTTTAACCAAATATGGAAAATAATCAGCAAATGTTTATTTAAATATTTTTATCTGCCCCTCCTATTTCTTTAACTCTTCTTATATTCATATTAGAAGGTGCTACTGTGCCATCTATCACTGAGACTGTGTTCATTTTTTCAGCTATTTTTCTCTCTGTTCTATTTAGAAAATTTCTAATGTTTTGTTTATAAGTTTACTGACTTTGTGCTTCATCTCTTGTTAAACTCATTCAATGAATTTTAATTTCAGATATTATAATTTTTAGCCTTAGATGTTTCATTTGGTTCTTTTTTATTTTCTTATATTTGTCAACTCATCCTTATAATCTCATTTAAATCCTCAAATACATTTATAATGTCTGTTTTAAATTTCTTTTTTATAAAATTGATTATTTCTGTCAATTATAGGTCTGTTTCTATTGACAGTTTTTTTTCTTTTGACGATGGGTTACATTTTTCTGCACCTTTTTATGACTGCTAGTATTTGATTGGTTGCTGAACTTTATGAATATTGTTACACTGTTGAATATCAAGATTATGATGTTTTCCTTTAAACACTGTTGGGCTCTCTTTTAGCAAGCAGTTAATTTGCATGACAAAGAAAGTATTTTCAAAGACAGTTTTAAGTTTTGTTTAGGTGGGTTTAGAACAGATTTTAACCTTGTACTAGTTTATTTTTACTACAAAGATATAATCATTTTTAGGTCTGTAATGAATGCCCTGGTGAATCAAAAAGGTCTCTTCTCGCTTGTTGACTGGAACAGCAACAATTCCCCACCCTGTGCAAGATCTAGAGGTGGTTCAATTTAAAGTTATCCTGCAGTTATTCTCCCTTGGTGGTCATTCTTTCCCTGGCTTTGTTGAATATCACGGTGTTCACCTCAGAGACCCATTTAAAGCACTCTAGACTTTTTTTTTTTTTTTGCTTATATAGATCTCTTATTTCTGGTACTCTGCCAAGCAAATTTAACCTGACCCAGGCTCCCAATTTTTTATGCCTGTTTCTGAGCTTAGCCATTCAGTTGGGCTCATCTTAATTTCCTCCTCTTGCACCATGGTCTGAAAGGTGTTTCCAGGTAGAAAGCAGCATGGATTGTCAGCCCCTGTCATTTATATTCCTTCCCTCAGGGATGACAGTCTTTTTTTTTTCTCATGATGGAACACTAAATTTTACATGTTTTGTTGAGTTTTCTAGTTCACTACAGGAAGGCAGCAGATTGAGAAGCAGTTATTTCATCATGGCCTAAACCAGAAATCTAAAACTAAACTTTCTTTAAATTGTATTTCTCCTTTTACTGAAAAGTAAGATTCATGGCAACAGAGACTACTATTGTTCCGTCCTGAGTTTCTTAGATAGTGTCAGATATACAACAGGTCCTCAAATATTCATTGAATGAATGATGAGAAGGAGTCTAATCAGAAAGTATTTAAATGCACATGAAATTCCATGTGACTAGTGTCTTAATTGAATAGGAGCCTTTGTTTTGCACCTTGTTAAAAGTCTGGAGGTACATAATTCCTGGCTTTGGTTCAATTGCAGAGCGTTAAGGACACAGCCTCTGTCTAACCACTACATCCTAAGAGGTTTTTCTCTACTTGTAATGCCTGTAGCTTCATGGTTACCGGAAAACTGCCTTGTTACTTAGTGCCAGTGAAGAATATGTACTGAGTTAATATAGTATATTTAATTCTACAAAGGACAAAAAATGCAAATGGATAGATGCTACTTGTAAGAAATCTCAAGTATAGATTTCAGGCAAGTAACTTGTGAGTCACAGGCAGAAATCATAAGCTGTATAGATTTTAAGTTACTAATCCATAAGATCCATGTGATGCAGAATAAGTGGAACATTAATGTATTGGTGCAAAACATAGAACAATGTCACCTATAGAAAGAGAGAGAGAGACCATGGAAATCTTAAATATGCAAGGTATGGATAACATCACCTCTGGTTTGAAAGCTATGCCACTGGTGACTCATTCTGATCCCACATGACCTTTGCCTATGGATTGGTGAGTGGTGCTGTAGTTAGGGGTGCCACTGCATCACTGTAATTGAGCAGCATGTGTTGGCTCCAGGCACCCTGTCTGCAGAGCCCCTTGCTTACCTTAAACTCTGGTGCTATAACACACCAGTTCAGCAGGAAGGCTGATGTAGCAGAGAGAGAGAGGCTAGGTGAGTATAGAGCATCCTAACAGAAGCTAGGAAATCCCTCTCTACCTTTCACTTTCCTCTTACCACTTACTGTAGGTCTTATTTAACCCTTTGTGTTTCAAGCATGTTAGTTTGGTGTGTAAATCCTCCTGCCCCATGACCTTAAGGATATCCTTCCTGGTGCTGCAGGTGGAAAGGTGGTCCAGGCTCTTGGTGGTCATGGACAAAGAATTGAACAGACTACCCAGAGTAAGTGAAGCAAGCAAGATTTATTAATAAAATCACTTCTTAAGATACAGGAGTGGGCTAACTCTGACCAGAGAATGGCCTCCTTTTGCCAAAATGGTGCAGGCTTTATAGGGGGTCAGTTTTTTTTCTGAATTCCTTTGTTTCATTTGGCAGGCTTTTTATGGAGGATACGCAAGGGATTAGATAACTTTTAAATTTCTGTTCATGTGGTTTCCCATAATCCTCCTTGACTGCTCACCCAAGGGCCAAACCACAATGCTAATTTATTATAATAGCATGATAATAAAGCAAAGGTGAAACAGCAGTCAACTACAGCTAGGGTGTGCTCACATGGCCCCTCGCTAGGTGCTACAAGGCATTTCTTGGTAACCAGGACACTGGATGCTGGCTGAGGTCTATCTCCTGCCTCACTGGTAGTGCAATTCGAGGTCATGTGGCATCACAGTGGTTTCTCATCTAGAAGCATGATCTCCACATGGCAAGTGAGAACAAAGAGGTAGAAGCAGTGCCTGTAGGGCCTGGACTGTTTTTTTAATAAGCAATTCTAAGCTTTAGTGAAAGCTTCCTAGTAGACTTCTTATGTTTCACTGGCTAGAACACTGTCCCATGGGCACCTCTAGCCTTCAAGGCAGGTGGGCAGGAGAATTTCTAGTTTTGGAAGCTCCTGTCATGGAGATAAGCAAGGAGAAGATTTGGAAAGCCATATGAAAACAGGCAACCAACAGTGTCTGCCCCAGTTATGCTATTGAATTTGAGACTCAGATATCTTGTCGATAAAATATATCTCTGCTTGACTGGATTTTCATAAGGTTCAAATTAATATTGTATATAAGATACTTTTTACAGTGTCTGGGGCATTGCAGCAACTATGTCTTCTTGCAGAAAATATACTAGATGTTTTCTCATTTTTTACCAAGTTCATACTTCTTAGAATGACAAGTGAGGTCTTCTTTAATCTGGCGCCAATCTATTTTCCTCTCTTATCCCTGTTTTACCCTGATCCACACGGTGAACATCCGGGTCTGAACAGCCCCGCACTGGGCCTCTGTGGGGCTCGGCTGCTTCCTGTAGGTCAGATCCTACTGCAGACCCAGGGCTAACCTCTTCGCCTCCCCCACCATTGCCTCTAGTCAGGATGGCTTTCTGTATTCCCATACGTGGTCCCATGTATCACATCATTCCTTTGTTAAAGCCCAGTCTGAAATTTCTCTGACTTCACCTCACAACTGTCAGATTTTATCATCAGAATTTAAGCTCTTTGGGTAGGAACATCCCCTAGCAACAGGGCCCAGAACACAATAGGGACTGAGGATATTTTTAGGCATATTGTCGAATTGGAACTGGGGCTTCAGAAATTTTCACATCTCCCACCTAAATGTTGCCAGTCTCTGTGCCTTGAGGTCCTTCTAACTGTATACTGCTAGACAATTAAAAGCTGTTTTCTCTGTGTCTCATTTCAGATTGCTAGGCAGGGCTCTGACCAGAATATCCTCCGGGCCACATCATTCTCTGTGCTCTGTGGCCCTTCGATAGGTTCCCACAGGAGATGAATCCCTGGGGCCAAGAGCAGCAGGGATGTCAGTTTGGGAAGGAATTCAGTTAAAAGCACCTTATTTTCTTGAGGATGCAAGTGGCATTTGAGTTAGCATAGACTGTGATCTACAAGAATTACTAGAAACCTGGAACTGGGACGGAATTCTGCCAAGTTAGTACTTGTTGGGAAAATTAAATTTGTACAGCATCTGTGATTAAATGTAAATGGGAGGAAAACATTGTTATGCTGACTCACAAGTAGGTTGGTTTAAAAATAAAACCAATTCAATAACTCTTCTTTCAATTAAAAGCCTAAACAAAGGTAAATGGCAGTCCATCCTTAGCACTGCCTTTTACAATTCAAATATTGAAAATGATCTACAACATTTTTGTAGATTTTTAAAAAAACCCATGGTGTCTCAACATCTTAGAATTTTTTTTCAAATCATAACAAAGGCTTTTCTTTATATGTATTTAATTCATGAAGAGAGACATAGCTATTTAAAAATTTCGGTCTAAGAATTTCTTAGGTGCAAGAATCTGTAACTTGGCAAGAAATGTTTTCCAATGCATGGCAACTTATATTTAATTAAAAGGTTTGGTAAATATTTCCTTTATTTCATTACTACTTTGAAAGAACTTAAATGCTTTAAAAAGTAAAATGAACATTTTAAAACATCTAAAATATATCAATTCTCAGGAAATTTATACTGAGTTTATAAAACATTTTACTTTCATAAGAGTCTAGAGAAGTAATTTTTAAAAAGATAATATCTCATAATAGAATGTTTCTAGACTTCTAAGATATTTAGACTGTGAAACATTGGGTACTGGTCATATTTCTTTTATGTTCTTTATCTATCCCAGACAAAATCATAGGAGGTAAATACAATAAGATTCTTGTTATTTCCACTTGATCTGGTAATAAAGACATACTTATAAGTATTTATGGTTCTTTAGGACATTACAAATTTATACAAATAATAATAAAAGAAAGGAAGAAAGGATGATCAGGAATAAATGTTTATTTCTTATTTGAATCTATGGATAATTTATTTTCAGCAGGTATATTTGAATACTGACTGTTAGCTTTTAGGAACAAATAATTCCTAATACACTTATTTCTGTAAGAACTCAATGCAATAGATAGTTTATATCCATTAAACTGTTGATTCTGAGTAAGAGTGGGAAAATTTTAGCTATTACAGTGGAAAACTACCATCAGGGTTCTATTATCATGTCTGTGTCCACCCCAGGCTCATGTCCAGGAGTAGGATTCAGTCTGCTTCACTGTGGAGAAAAGTGAAGATTTACCACTTCTGCACTGCATTTTTATAAGAAAAAAAGAAAAGCTCAAGAGCAAGAAATCAAAGAAGAAAGGCAGGAAGGAAGGAAAGAAGGAGGGATGAAGGAGCCAAGACATTTTTCTTTCTAACAGTATTTTTAAGTGCCAATTTAAAATATTGTTTCTAGATCATCTATGAGCTAGAGTTGGCTGGGAATATATTAGATCTGTTTACAGATTTGGATGCAGAATATCTGTTCTACTCATATTTTTCTTGGACATTACCCTTTACTTAACCTGGATGAAACAGGATGGGAAAAAGTTATTCTCTTTGAAAAGACTGAGTACATTCTTTTCTTGGTCTCCTCCTTCTCTTTCTTCTCCTCTCTCTCCCCTTTCCTCCAGTCAAGTTTATTGCAATGGCATGTGAAAATCAAATATTTCAGGCAGATTTGAGGAATGAAGACAGGTGGATGACAAAAAGGATATCAATACAATCAGAAAAGAGTTACTGAAATAGAATTACTTATAAATTCCTGTATCACCTTACAATGTTAGAGAAACTGTTCAATCTCTGATTTTATAAAACAAATGACTCTGTTTTGCTCTTCAAGCATATCCTATATCAGAAAATAAAGAAAGAAAAAAGGTAATAATCAGATTGCATTGTGTATATTTTAGTTTAAGAAATTGGAAATAGTTTCACTGAATGAATGACTTGTATAATGAAAAGTATTAATAGACCTGCTGACATGCTTTTGGTCTGGCAATTCTTACTCTTTGGTTTATCTATATCCGGTCAGACTGGAGATACTGGATTAGTGACTAGAATCTGAATACTTATTAATTGAGATTGAAAGTCCTCCTGTTTACCTTGACATAGAATTTAAGGTGACCTCATTTTTAAATGCAGGGACTAACTCTTTTATTATGCATCTCTTCCTTTATGACTCATGCTTTCAGTGTACTCATAGGATGATCTATAAACTTGGGAATGTATTCATGCAAGGAATTAGCCCTTTATACTTTGCATTTCATTGTCTTTGAAATAGCCTCCTTTAAAATTGTAGTAACTAAAGGCCACTCCTGTCTCACAGGCAAAAAACTGAGCTCCAGGCTTGCATAGAGAGTGGGGAGCTATGGTGAGTGGTCCTGCTCCTTCTGGATTTCAGAGGCTAAGCAGTGCCTGGACACTAAGCATGGCCAGGACTGTTCCTGCTCTCCCTGGCCCAAAGGCTTGGGATGCACATATTTTTGTGCTGTACTCTCCACATTCAGGTGTGGGCTGATGAGACAGTGTCCTCTGGCTTCTTTTTTCTTACCTCACTCTATCTGGCCTTGTCTGTAGATGGGGTGGCCCCAGAGCTCATCAGGGGCCAGCAGGAAAGGTCTTCTTGTTGGGGTACAAAACATGGGTGCCCTGAAGGTGGGGAGCCCCACCATTGCCCCAAACCCTGCAGGGAGACTGGAGAGGGGCGTGGTAGGGAATGCCCACAGAGTGAAGAGTACAGCTTTGAGGTACATTATTACGTAACAAAGACAGGGTAGCAGCCCATGCTTTCCTGAAGGAAGATATATATCAGAAGCTGCAGGACTGTGTACGTGACTGTGAGAACCTGCAGGAATTAGTGACATAGCCAAAGGGGTGGCAGATACTAATACACCATAGGAAGAACCTAATGTTAGATCACGCAGGAAACTCTGAGCTGAGCATTTAAAATTGGAGTGGAAGTTCTGATGGTCAGCCTGCCACAAGGTCAGGAGGTCTGCCTGGAAGTCTGCCTGAAGAAGATGGAGACATAGCTGATGGAACTCCATACCTGCCTGGCCACCCACACTCATGAGAGGTGTTTGGAACTGAACTTTGACCAAGAATGCTGAGCTGCAGAATTCTGCTTTCCTGAAGGACGTACAGATAAGTCACTGTCTTGGTATGTGGAGTCTTGGTACGGGACTTTGGAGCTTGGTGCTAGCTCTCTCGCTCTGGGCTTTTGGCACTTAGACATTTTGGACTTCTGGCCCTGCTGCCTGCATGGATGGGAGTGCTCGTGGGACCAGGAGATTCGGGGCCTACCAGGGGCTAGACCCTGTATGGATGAGAGCCCACTCCTGGAGGCAGAGTCCCCTGCAGAGACACTTGTATCCCTGGGCCCCACCCACTGGGATGTAACATGGCACACAGTTTCCTGGACTGCTGCATGGAGACTGAGACACGCCCTAGACCTTGAAGGAGAGAGCTGCTGCGAGAGGATGGTGACCCTGAAACCCACAAGCACATATTATAGAGAGAATGGAGATCTGTTTGCATGATTGTTCGATGGGCCTATAAGGATACGGGGAATTTCTGGACATAGTTTTGGCTTGTAGCCTTTTGGGAAGCAAGGAAAGTTTTGGGTCACGTGGGAGAGAGGACTCTAAGCAGGAATGCTCTCAGTGCCCAGAAGCTAGGAATCCAGTTAATAAAAACCCATTTCCTTCAACACAAATTGTTGAGTCATGTGAATCAAAGGTGCTAAGCAGCCGAGCCTCAGTTTGCATGATGACATTCTCAGTGCCTACAGGGGCTTGCTAGGACTCTGAGGCAGGAAGAAGCCTGTAAAAGACTGGATGTCAGTCAAGGACAATGAAAAATCCTCTCCAGCCAGTTCCCAGGCTTCCTCGCAGACTTTTCCTGCTGTTCCAGAGAGAATTGTGAGTAATTTTCAAGGCCATTTAGGTCCCAGAGATTATTGGTTTTTGACATGTGACTGTCACAGAAGAGAATAATAATGATCAGACAGGAATGCCAGTGACATTAGAAATCTCAGTCCAGATAAGCTGACAAAACTGCTCTAATCTATCAGGAACCAATGCCAGAGATCATCTAACAGTTCCAGTCTCTAATTTAAACTAAGATGAAATTGACACTACAAGCCACCTTCATCTTATTTCCTTGATCTCCAAGAAATACATTTCGGTTGATGAGAACATTTAGTATGGTTATGTTTCTTTCTTAGTTTCACTTTTTTTCTGAAGAGTTATCATTAAATCAATGTCTTAGAAATTAAGAACATAAGGTATATTCCACCAAAGAACTACAAGGGGACAAGGAGAAAGGGGGTAAAAATATACCCAAGATGATTGTCCAGTGGTGCAGATCAGCCAGCTCTGAGTCAGCATCCACACTGGACTTTGGGAGTGCCATGAACTGAAGAAGGAGCACTTGGCTTTCCACACAGCAGAAGCTCATCCCAGAGAATCTAAGACTACAATCTAGTCACTGATGGCTTCAGGTGTTTCTCTTAAAATTCCACGCCAGCCCTGAAAGCCATGTAAATTCCACAGTTTGGGGAAGGTCTCAGGGAAAGGTGTCCAGGCCTGGGCACAGCAGTGTGTTGAACTTGTGAATGGGGGTCACCATGGGTTGGGGATGAACCCAGCCACCACGGGCATTCTTTCTCAAACGCAAACAGTGAGGGTTGAGGCAGAGGCTACATTTTGGGCTTTGGGCTGGAGCAGGTGATGAGACGCATGTCCTTGCTGAAACATCCCATTTCTCTGTGGGTCTGGTGTTCTCATTTTGTTCTCCTTCTTCAACTTTCTAACTTTTAATACATTGCTGATATCGATAGCTAGTCATTTATGCAAGGCTTTCTTTTATATATATATGTGCAACATGGGTGGGTATTTTTGTTCTTGAGCTATTTTTATTGAATTATGAAATTATGCCTGGCAAGTCTTGTGAGATCACAAAGGGTATTTTTCATCTGATTCTAAAACTGGAAGATCTGAATCAGAGTATGTGATGTTGGAATAGGCAGTTATGAGACGGTATAAAGTGCTCATGGGTAAATGTATTTGGCTCCAAAAAACAGAACACAACACACAGGATAAGTAACCACTGGTCTTTTTTAAATATATTTTTCATGCTCGGATTTATCTTTTGAAGTATGATTTAAACTGCAGATAACTGAGGCTAGATATTTGCATTAATTAATGACTTGAATTAAAGTTAGTAACATTGAAAATCCCTATCATCAAAGTCTTCCAGAAAGCTTTCTCCCATATTGTAAAAAGTGAAAAGATGTTGAACATAATACCAAAATGCCTTAGAAATCACGGAGAAAATAAAAATTAGAAATTTCTGGTTCTTCCTTTAACTGTATGTTTAAATATTTTCTGACTATACAAGCAACATATGGACATTGTAATAAATTAAATATGCAGGGGAAAAAGTCATAAAGACATGCATATCGCCCATAATTCTATCCAGAGAAAATGATTTTTATATTTGAAATATGTCCACCATGATGCTGATCTACGGTTGTGTGGCCGGATTTTTGCAACATGATGTATCATAAAAATTTTTGTATCAAAAATATAAGAAAGAAAAATCATTTAAAATTTCTAACAATAATTTACTAGAAATAATTACTTTTTAGGTATTATTTATTTGTTTCCAGTATTTTTGTATGGATAGGCTAGAAATTGGCACACTTTTTTTTTGTCAAGGGCCAGATAATAAATATTTTATGCTTTCCAGGCAGATGGTTTTGGTCACAACTAATCAACTCTGCCGTTGTAGCTGGAAAGCAGCCACAGACAGTACATAAACCAATGGGTGCGACTGTGCCAGCATAACTTTATGTACAAAAGTAGGCATGGGCCATTTGGCCTTCGGGTTGCAGCTGGCACATCTTTGGCATAGATGTATATTTGTGGGTTATGTTGTATACAACCAGATTTCCCCTCAGGTTTCATGTGACTATTGCAGGTGAGAAAATATATTTCTAAAATAGGCATGTAAATGTCTTTACTGTATTATTTTTGTATGTGTATATTGTGATTTATATTCTACATTATTGGACTATATGTTTTAAATTTGCTAACATTATAACTTTGATGAAAATAATTTATGCATAATTCTGTGCTCATGTTTTGAATCTTTTTATGTAGAATAAATTTATAGATATCAAGTTATTAAGTCAAGTAAAATAAATGTTCCTTAGATTATTGATACCTATTGACAAATTGCCCCATAGAAAGTTGGTATTGATTTATATCCTAGGAAAAGTATGTTAAAGTGACTATTTCTCTACACAGTTAATATCTCCTGACTCTTAACATCATTTAATTCTTTATTTAGTGTTTCTCCACCAATAGTATTAATTTTTCACATGTTTACAGGCTATTAAATTTCTTCTTTGTGAATTTTCTCTTTCATTTCTTTATCACAGCTCTTACTGGTAGTGTTACTTTTTTCTTACTGATTGGTAAGAATTTTTGTAACATAAAGTTTGTAAAACCTGCCCTGGCTTGTGTGGCTCAGTGGATTGAGCCCCAACCAAAGGGTCACTGGTTCAATTCCCAGTCAGGGCACATGCCAGGGCTGCAGGCCAGATCCCCAGTGGGGGCACTTGAATACAACCACACAGTGATGTTTCTCTCCTTCTCTTTCTCCCTTCCCTTCTGTCTAAAAATAAATAAATAAAATCTTTAAAAAACAAAGAATAAGCAAAAAAAAAAAAGATAAATTCTTTGTTGTGCATGTTATACATGTTCCTTGGTTTGTTGTTTTCTTTACTTTTATTTGATGGGATTTTGTTTTAATTCAGAATATTTATTTTAAATTAATCTCATAAATAATATTTCTGTTGTAATTTTGTATTTTCTTGATCAAAAGAACTGCCTCATTAGCTGTATCTTCAAGGTAATGTTAATTTTTAAAAGAATATTTGATTCTAACTGATCTGAAATTTATAATAGAAATATAATTATATATACTTAGTTTTTCAAATAGTCAATAGTTTAAAAACTCTTTTATGTGAAATACCACTTTAATTATACGCCCAATTCTTCTATTTACTAGGGTCTATATCTATGTTCTCATTCTGTTGCACCAGTCTCATTGTAGACCCCTTCACTAACACCACAGGATTTCATTTAGATAACTTATAATGCCTAGCAGTGCAAGTTCCCTCATTTCATTTTTATTTTTAAGTGTTCTTAATTTGTCATACAGATGAACTTTAGAACCATTTCTTCCTCACTTGAGGATACATTTTATTGATGAGAGAGATAGATAGAGAGAGAGAGAGAGAGAGAGAGAGAGAGAGAGAGAGAGAGAGAGAGAAGGGAGAGAGAAGGGAGAGGACATTGATCTGTTACCTCCCATACATGCCTGACCTGGGAACCAACCCTCAACCTAGGTGTGTGCCCTGACTGGAAATTTAACCAGCAACCTTTTGGTATATGGGACAACATTCCACCTGAGCCACCTAGCCAGGGCTAAAATCATAAGTTTTTGTCCATTCTTATTTCTATTAGAACTGCATTATAGAAATTAACTGGGGCACTATTGTCATCTCAGTGATGAAGTTTTATTCAGCTAGCATTATTATCTGCCTCTCTATTTGTTCAAGTCTTCTTTTACATCTCTCTGTAATTTGTTTCTTTTTTTTTTAATTTGGCTTCAGCATATTTATTCCTAAGTATATTTTCATCTCTTGTCTCTATTATACATTAGACTGTTTTCATTATAGATTTCAAATTGTAATCTCTACATACCTGTTTTTCCAAGCCTGGAGTCCAAGAGTAATTTGAATCTCCTTCAATCCAACCAGTCTCTGTGTTCTGTAGGCCCTGTTCTGTTCTCTCCCCTCCACCTCCACTCCCTCTGGCTTTGTACAAGCTCTGAACATCTCTTGGCTGGACAATACACATTTTTCCACATTAGTCTCCTTGGCTCCAAAATAATTTCATTCTGACCTTCACTTTGATGATGAGTGATTTTTCTAACATGTAAATATAATTCTCCTCAAACTCTTGAACCTTTTCCCACTGATTATTACCAAATTTTTAGGTGTAATTGGTCAGGCCATTTTCTCCTTTATTTTCTACCCATTCTCACTGGCACTAAGCTCCAACTCTCCAGACTGCTCACAGTTTGATGCACACATAAGTAGTGAGGCCTCCCTACTTTGCATGCACTGTTTCCTCTGCCAGAGTGACCTTGTATTACTGCTCTTAGACGGCACATTGTGGAATTCAAAGTAATTAATGTTGACTGGTACAAACAACTCCCAAATTTTAATAATTTAACACAGTGAAGGCCTGTGGTTCTCTTAGGCAGCTCATGCCCAAGTGGTGATTCAGAAACTCAAGTTTCCTTCTACTTGGCAATGCTGCCATCTTAGACATATGGCCTCCACAGATTCCACAGAGAGGAAGAAAGAGGATGTGTACTATTATGATCAAGATTGACATTCTTCTGTTCACATTTTATTGGCCAAAACATATAATAGGCTTTAATATGATTCCACAGACAGCTGAGAAAGGTGGTCTCCCTTTTTGTCCAGAAAGAGAAAATGAAGTTGGTAAGTGTTGTGTCAGTCTTTCCCATATCATTCAAGGGCAAAATCTATTCCATTAGTTTTTGCTTTCCCATCATCTATCATAGTGTTTGACACTTAATATGAGTTGTAATTATAGAATAAACTGATACATGCATGAATAAATGAATGAATGAGTGAGTTCTAAGGCTGTTAGTTATACAAATTAGTGCTGCTCCTAGAATCCAGATATGATAATATAGGCACACAAAGGTGAGACTCAGTTTGAAAGAGGGGTATTGTTACAGAGAGGAGTGCTTTTAAGAAGGTATTACTTGAAGAGAGGTTTAAAAGCAAATAAAAATGGGAAAGAAGTTCATTATTTTCTGTCTATTTGATATTTATTGGAGGTTCCTTGATTTAGGTTTTTGTCTACCTTTTTTTTTTTTTTTAGCCCATGCTCCATCTCTGGGCAATTACACCCATTCCTATGCTTCAATGGTCATCTATCACATCATAATTTGTAAATTCATATTCATATCTAGATCTCTCAGTTGCTTGTCAAACCTGAACTTAAAACTATTTATTTAGATTCTATCTCTAGTTTGATATTCAAATAAGACATCCATTTCCAACTCAGTGGAACTGACTAAGGCTCTGTGGGCAGGAAAGGTATGGATCCTTAGAGTATGTGTCCTTAAAAAAATAAATTGTCCTTTCAAGAGTAGATAAGTTCTAGTATAGTAAACTTGCCACCAAGTGTCTTTTGTCTTCTTTAAAAAGGTCAACATACTAGGGTCCTGTACCAACCTGATGACAAACTGCTATTGGCACCAGCAGCCTTCTGACTGACTGTCAGACCTAGTACATAATGGATGTTTCTGGTTGCAGGGTCACTTGATGACCCGTGATGAAAAACTCCATTTCTATCAGGGCCCAGTAGCATTCTTGCAATTGTCCAATTCTTTGCTGCAGATGGCAGGGCCTTGCTTCAGAACTATGGGAACTCTTCATCGTGATTTTCCTCTTGCAGCTTGCCATTAACCCTACAGGCATCTTTTCTCATCACCTATATCTCTAACATATGATGCCTGCCAGGACATACGGCTCAAACAGCAGGATCCCTTGTAGTGTAGCCTGGACGTATTGCAAAGGGCTTCCCTACATTAGAAAGCTGGCAGCCTTTCATAGAGCTTGGTGCATGATCCAGAGAAATATTCCCAGGTGTGGTATGTACACCAAAGAAGCCTTTTAGGAGTGTGTTTCCTTCTTTGAAGTTTTATTTATGAAGTGCATTACATTTTCTTTTACTTGAGAAGGGATGTTCTGGCAAACATGGAACACTAAATCTCTAAAATATATGACATGGTAGACCCTAAATCATTGTAGATTTTATCTTCCCTAGGTGTTTTGCCAAGGCCTCCATAAATTTGCTGTGTCTATTTCTCCAGTCCAATAAACAGAAAATCATTGACATAATGGACAAATATAACCTTCTTTAGTATGTCCAGATGGTCTAAAACTCTGGCATATAATAAAACAGACACTGGGAAAGTTAAACATAGCCTTGGGTCATGTGTATAATCTTTCTTTATTAAAGGAAAAAAAATATGCACAACACTCAGGATGGTGTTGACTCTCAGGTAAACAGAAGATATGGGTGGGAAGGATTGCATCTGCGGCTACAGATGTACTAGGGACTCTGATCCTTTAGTCTAGTTCTGAGAGTATGACTATTACTTTTCCTACTAGACTCAGCATGGCTTCTTTACATCCTTAGTTATGGGAATCCCATTCAGCTAGTCTTCAGGTAGTTCTCCATGATGATTGTCCTATAATTTAGTTGTAATTTTGATGTGGGAGGAAGTGAGCACAGAGTGTACCTACTCCGCCTTCTTGATCAGAAGTCCATGTTACATTAATCTTTAAACCTATTACTATGTGTAAAATTTATTTAATTTTAAGAGGAAGATGAGAGGTGAGAAATAGAAGGAGAGCTAATTGGAGATGTCAGCTTTGAGGGAAGGAATGTTCTTTATGAAGGAAGAAACTTGACCATATTACTATAAGGAATATGGAGAAAAAAATCAAGAAAAGACCTGAAAAATATAAGGTACTAGAATCAAAGATCAGGAACAGAAGAGGGTCACATGGATCAAAGAAGATAAGGACAGATGCGACTATAACTGAGTTTGTTCTTCTGAGGAACAGGAGGTTGAGGGATGAAGGTTAATTGCAGATGGTTTCAAGTCACTCTGTGAGGTGGGAGCAAGTGTTTCTTCCAAGAGAGATGAGGCAGAGCTGATAGTAATGGGCATGATGGTGAGAGGAATGGCTTGTGGGGTCATGAATGTCCCCCTGGCAGCATTCAGAAGTTCATGGGGTAATAGTGGAGCAAGGAAATGAATGATGGGAGAGATTCAAGTTTGGGCGATTTCAGGGAAACCATGGTGCAAAGAAATGAGTATAGATATTGAGAGCACAAGGAACATGGTATTTGGGACAGAGGCTGGATAGAAAAGGAAGTAAAATCATAAAGATGGAACATGTTGAGACAATAAAAAGAAAAGAAAAGCAAGTAGAATGAGACCAAGTTGGAAGGAAAGGCATGAGCAATAAGGAGAAGCACAAAGTCTGGCCCACATCAGCCATCAGGTGTCACCGTTAGCCCAGCGTGGCTGGCTCTCACTGGCTGGTGGGCTCTGAGAGGCCAGGGTCCCTGTTGTTGTGTCCACAAAGCCTAGCCTAGCATCCCCTACCACGGACAAAGAAAATCAGAGACCTAAAAAACTAGACATGCTGCTCAGAGATTGGTGTATGTCAGTGTAAAATAACAGGGGTGAGCAATTTGGAGGAATAAGATGCAGACAGTGACCATGACGCAGAATAAGTGAAGCGTAGTATGAGATAGCAACGCCTTTAGAATTATAGACATGAAGCAACTTTGGATAGGTCTTCTTGGTAATGAACTATTTATTTGAAAAGTGGTGAAACAGATCACTGTGAAGGACACCACACAGCATATAGGATTCTTCCACACTGCCCAGTGGAGTCTACTCAAGTTATCCAGTAGCTACCCAGAACACTTAGCTGATGTTTTTGTAGGGACAACTCTACTTTTGGTGTTCATTCTAGAGTTTTGTTAAAATGCATGTTTTTTAAGGTGAGGATCATATAGGTGAATATGCATATAATTGTAGGGAACCGCTTCGCATGGCGTGGAAATGGAGCTCAGCCCTCACATGGAAAACCAGTGGGGTATGTGTGGCACACAGGACCATGCCCACGGAGAGGTTTTCCCATGGGGAATCAGGCCTGCATTGTACCTGGACTGCTATGAGACTTGCTTTTGCTAAAATTCCCTCACCCTGAATTGAGGCAGCAAGGGCTTGCTGTAACTTCCTAAAGTCTGTGCTAAACCTCCCCTAGTATGGAGTGTGACTGGATCAACCACTTTTCCCCCTGATCTGCAACATCCTTCTCTTTGAAGTAATTAGCAACATTCTTTCCTTTGTTATCTGTAAAAGGTAATCCCATGCAGTGAACCTGTGCATGGTAAATGAGGACTACCCTCCATGTAATGTACCCAGAGAAGCAATAAAAGCCTGGCCAGGCAGGGACTAGGCTCTCTGGCCCTCTCACTCTCTCTCTCTCAGAGAGTGGCCATGCCATCCCTTTCTCTCCACAGGACTTCTGTTGTCCGTGTGTATTCGTTCACAAGCAGCCACAACATACACAGATCCTGCTGGCCAGGATTCGCCACATATAATGATGTTCCAATCACTGTGGTAGATATAGAATCTTCTTAGTACATCCAAGACAAACTCAAGTGTACAGAATCCCAGACTCATCTTGTTAAATATTTGGCTAGTATGCCCTGTTGAGTCTTGTAATGGACATAAAGCAAACCCGAACAGTCAGTAGACCTTTTATTTTTAAGGTTATACCTTTTAATTTATTTGTAAATATATTTTATTGGTTATGCTATTATAGTTGTCCCAATTTCCCCCCTTTGCTCCCCTCTGCCTCATACCCCTATTCCCTACAGTAATCCTCTCCCTTAGTTCATGTCCATGGGTTATGCTTATAATTTTTTGGTTTCTCTATTTCCTGTGCTGTTCTTAACATCCCCCTGTCTATTTTGTACCTACCAATTTGTATTTCTTAATCCCTCACCTTTTCCTTCATTTTCCCCCTTCCCTCTCCCAGCTGATAACCTTCCAAATGGTCTCCATATCTATGATTCCATTCCTGTTCTGGTTGTTTGCTCAGTTTGTTTTTTACATTCAGTTGTTTATAGTTGTGAGTTTGTTGCCATTTTAGTGTTCATAGTTTTGATCTTCTCTTTTTTTATATAGCTCCCTTTAACATTTTATATAATAATGGCTTGGTGATTATGAACTCCTTTAGTTTTACCTTGTCTGGGAAGCACTTTGCCTGACCTTCAATTCTAAATGATATCTTTGCTGGATAGAGTAATCTAAGTTGTAGGTCCTTGTTTTTCATCACTTTGAATACTTCTTGCCAGTCCCTTCTAGTCTGCAAAGTATCTTTTGAGAAATCAGCTGACAGTCTCATGGGAACTCCCTTGTAGGTAACTTTCTGCTTTACTCTTGCTGTTTTTAAGATTCTTCCTTTATTTTTAACCTTCAGCATTTTAATTATGATGTGTGTTGGTGTGATCTTCTTTGGGTCCAACTTGTTTGGGATTCTCTGTGCTTCCTGGACTTGTATATCTATTTCTTTCACCAAATTAGGGAAGATTTATTTCATTATTTTTTCAAATATGTTTTCAATTTCTTGCTCCTTCTCCTCTCTTTCTGGCAACCCTATGATTCAGATGTTGGTACATTTGGAGATGTCCCAGAAGCTTCTTAGAGCCTCTTATTATTTTGAATTCTTTTTTCTTCTTGCTGTTCTGATTAAATGTTTTTTTCTTCCTTTTGTTCCAAATCATTGGTTTGATTCTTGGCTTTATCCCCTCCACTGTTGTTTCCCTGTAGATTTTTCTTTATTTCACTTAATGCAGCCTTCATTTCTGCTTGGGTCTTTTTTATACTGTTGCGGTATCCAATGATTTCTTTGAGTATCCTGATAACATGTGTTTTGAACTCTGCAGCTGATAGGTTGTTTATCTCCATTTCATTTTGTTCTTTTTCTAGAGTTTTGTTCTGTTCTTTCATTTAGGCCATATTTCTTTGTCTCAACAATTTGGCAGCCTCCCCAGGTTTGTTTCTGTATATTAAGGCAGAGCTTTTTTGACTCCCTGTCTTAGTAGCATGGCCTATTATACAAAAGGCACCTATAAATTGTACAAAAGGCACCTATAAATTGTGTGGGGCAGAGCCTGAGATAGTCCCCCTTTGCAGGACAATTCATTTCACTGCTTTGTGGCTCTATGTGGGCTCAGAGAGGGGACAAGGCCACTGGCTGGCTTTCTGGCAATTGCCTGGGAAGAATTTGTCTCCTGGAACTCACTGTTGCCAGTCATTTCACTTTCTCCCCTTGTCCCCATATGCCACTTGTACCCTTCAGCTGTTGCTCTGGTGCTGAATCCCAGAGAGGGTGGATCTACATGAGTCCTAAGTCTACTGCTTCCCCTTTAAGAGAAGTTCCTTTAGAATCCTGCAGTTTCTTCCACCACCACAACCTCCAACTGATTTTTACAACCAAAAGTTATGGGGACTTACCTTCTTGACACTGGAAACCCGGTCTAGGTAATGTGGTCCGGAATCACTCGCTCCCAAGGTATCCCTCCTGATTTTTATCCATCATATGTGAATGTGGGACCACCCATCCCATTGCCTCTTCACACCATTTCATGTTTTCATGTCTCTCCATGTCTCTGCCTTTCCTACCCATGTGGATGAATGTAACTTCTTTAAATCCTTGGTTGTCAGACTTCCATACAGCTTAATTTTCTGATGAATCTGGGTGATATTTGTTTGTAGTCTAGTCATAATGTTTGCTGTAGTTGTGTGTGGAGGCAAAGAATGTTCTCCTATGCCTCCATCTTGACCAGAAGCCAGCAGCCCATTTAACTAAAAAGAAATCAAAACCATGGACTATATAATGTATCCTAATGTGCATCATAAGGCCCTAACCCCTGCTTGAGTCTTTTTAAACATCTGGAAAGTTGTTGTTTTCTTTACTAATTAGCTGATCTATCAAAAGTGACATACACAGGTTCTTTTTTTTGCCCTCAACATTTATATCTGGAAAAAATCCAGCCATTGTTAATATAATGAGAATGGTTGGTATGACATTGATGTAATATGGCTGCCAAGGAGAGTAGACTGGAATGTGCATGCATGAACAATGATGACTTCATTGTACAAGTCAGGGAAGTCAGTAGACACCACTGAGTGAGCATGTGTTATGTGTGGCCACTGCATTCAAAATGACTGAGTAGAGCAACAAATCTGCATGAAATTTTGGGTTAAACTTGAACATTCTTTCCAATGGAAGTTGCCTGGTTCTCCATGCCCAAGGATGGTGCAGCAAAATTGCAGCAACATCAAGACCATGTTAACTGTGTCTTTTGATTGGGAAGGTGTTGTCCATCATAAGTACACCACTCCAGGCCAAACAATAAAGAGTACTACCTCACTGTTCTCCATTGGCTGAGAGATGCAATACAATGAAAAGGCCACAGCTATGGGCAACTGGTGATTGGCAGCTTCAACATGACAATGCACCTGCTCATGCACCACATCTCATACAGAGTTTTTTAGCAAAACATCAAATCATCCAGCTGACTTATTCCCTCTGCAGCCCAAATTTGTCACCCTGCAACTTCTGGCTTTTTCCAAAACTAAAATCACTTTTGAAAGGGAAGAGATTTGTGACTATTGATGAGATTCAGAAAAATACAATGGGGCAGCTGATTAATATTCCAACAAGAGATTTTGCAGAGTGTTTTGAATGGTAGAAGAAATATTGGGAGAACTATGTGCAGTCCCAAGGTGCCTACTTTGAAGGGGACAGAGGTGCCCTTGTCCTATGTACAATGTTTCTTATATTATGTATCTTCAATAAATGTCTCTATTTTTCATACTACATAACTGGGTACTTTCTGGACAAACCTCATCGTATGTGAGTCTCGGTGCTAGATACTATGGGGAAAAATAGCAACTGACACTGAAGGGTTGAACAAGCTTTTGCCTTAAAGCTAAGAGTTTAAAGAAAAATGAAATATGTGCAGAAATAACTACATAACAACTTAGAGTGTAATAGGACTTTTAACCTTATTTTAGCTAAGAATGTTATTAACCTAAATTCTCTCTCCAAACTCAAATGACACTCAGAATTAATATAGCATTCTCATAGATTATTGATACCATTACAAAGATGCTCACTTTTTGGAAGAATTTGTTGGCAATATTGTGGCCAGGAGAAGTTTTTACTGTACAACACTCTTCTGTGGGTCAAGCCTGTGGGGCCAAGTCCAGCTGGGATGGGTCCTAGAAGGAACTAGGCAGGACACAGAGCCAGAGATGACTGGCAAATTCCCTTTCAAGAGAGACATCAATGTCCTCAAAACCATGGAAAGAATCCAGGCAAAGCATGTGCAGTGAGATGTTAACATGGGAATCTAGGTGATGGATATATTTGCACTCAATATAAAATCATTCAGCTTTGCTCTGTAGTTTTGAAAAGTTCAAAGAAAGATGTAGCGGGGAAAAGTCATCCAAATGAGATTTGCCTGTTGTTGATATTGGACAAGAGAAACAGAGATGACTCCTTGAGGGAGCAGAGTGAAGATCTAAAGAGACAGAGTGTGTATCAGAGCAGAAGGAGGGTAGTCCAGCTTTCATGGACTCCTGGGTTCTGCATTGCTGTGACACACCAGATTCATAAACATGGTTCAGGATATAAGGGCAGAAACCTATTTTTATACTTCTCTACCCAATCCTAAAGAACTGTTAAAGGTATTATGTAGAAAGTCTTATTTTAAAAATATGTTTCAGTATTTTTAACAAAAGGCAATTACTGTGTTATAGAGTGTTAACAGAAAAAAAAGCAGGGCAAGTTGTTGTGTGTGCAATATGTTTACAACTACATAGAAAAGGCATTTCCAAGAATCACTGAAGGAAAATACAGTGATAACTATATTTGGTTGATGGTACTATGGGTAATCTTTCTATTCCTATTTTCTAAATTTTCTGAAAATTTCTACTTTCTAAAAAGTACATTATGTGAATGTACTTTTTCAATAAATATTAAGCAATGAAAAAATTCTTTCCCTTGAAGGTACAAGTTTTATCAGAGCAAAGAGAGAATTCATTATTTTTATTTAAGCTGAGTAGCTATGGTGAGCAAACCCAAATAAATTGTGGGGCTTTTCAAGCTACCTAAACCCAGCCAGAAATTGGGTAAACCCCTCTCATGGTATACATATTCTCTCATGAGAATCCTGGCCTAATCTGCCAGCCCAACCAAAGGGAACACAACCATTGGGCAGTAAATAGGGTCAGCAACCAGACTTGTATGTGGAGAAGACTCCCTGAAAGAGGGCATTTGATCTATACCTCAAAGGAGCCACATATCAGTGGTCATTGGAAGTCCAAAGAGGAAAGTACAGTCCATCTAAATAATGCAATGACTTCCACATGCTTAGAGGCAGAAAGTCACGTGGTTTGCTTAGAGATCTAAAATGATATGTGGACAGATAAGGTTAAGAGGTGGGGAGCAGAGGGGCAGATCAAAGAATGTGTTCTGGAGTAGGGAAAAGGGGTCCATAATGACTGACATTTGCCAACTACAACAAAAAGGAAAATCCTAGTGATAAAACTTGCTGCATTTTCTAGACAAGCCTTTTTATCTCCAGGACCCCTCTGTGGTTTCTGTTCCTGTAACTAGACCTCCAGCTCTCTTTCCAGAAGAGACATCCCTTCTGGTAGCTCACATCTCTTGATATGACCTTCCATATGTCCCATTTCTAAACATCTTTCAGAATTCCAAGTCAAGCACAAGAGCTACAGAATATTTACACCCAGTTAGTATTTATGTGGAAATATTTTATTCTTCTTAGAAGATCATAGTAGATAAAAAGTGAAATATGGCAGGTGAACATTAAAAGGGACATCAGAGAGAACTAGGAGACTCATTAACTAAAGACAAAAGTGGATATTTTAGTAATAATCAAATATAGCAATCTGTTCTTAAAATGCAAAATAACTTATGATTTCTTTGAAAAGAATCATTTTGATAAAAAAGTTAATTCCAGAGAAAATAATCTTCTAATAAATTTGGAGGTGAGTAAGGTGGGTGTGAGTAGGACCAGAATGGAACCGAGGAGCAAGCAAAGACTCACTGAACATCACGTGGTCTCTCTCACAGGTGACCGTTGTGGTTGAGCTGATCAGACACACATTGAAATGTTGGAGTTTTAGGAAAAGAAGTTTGGGAAAAAATGGAAGAAAAAGTATGCTACTTACAGATGTTATTTTTAAAGAAAAATTAGATATTTAGTTATAACCATACTTATCTTTTTATTCTCTTATGATTTGAGCTGTATTCATTTTTTAAAAATATCTTCAGATTGCTGAATTCATGCATATGATAGAAGTTAATGTATATTTAACATAATGGTAGGTGAATAGAAAAATACTCTGATTTAAGATGGAAATTCTATAATCATCATTGCAAATTCTATAATCATCAAGTCCAAGAATAAACTTGCAAAATCAGTTTATTTTGAAAGATTATGATTATATAAAATTCTTTCCTGGAACCAAAGTCACCTAAACAGCTGATCTTGTTTTCACCTTGTTATTGGGCCATAATTCCTTCATCAACATTACCAGGTCACCTGAAGTATGACATTTTCCTTTCCACATCTTTACCTGTCTCCCTCACATCGAAACCTTAGTAATGACAACCAGTAGCCTAGGCCTTTCATGGAAACCAGCCATCATTTATCTTTTTGTAATTTTCCCTCCTTTCCTTCTCTGTTTCCTATGTTTGCCCTCAGCTCTATCCCCTCTACCTTTGAACATAAATATGTTGAGTATTTGGACCCTGCCCTTCATTGCCTTATGATCTAGGCAGAGATTAAGTGGTGAAGACATCATTACAATCAACTGTGATTAAGTGCTCCAGTAATGAGTTAGGTGAGCAACTACCTTTTCTGTGGAGAGTGAGGTGGATATTCTAAAAGAGCTTCAGAAAGATGACACCTGAGCTCGCTGAAGAGTGAGTGGGAGAGGGACAGGTTCATGGGGCTGAGAAAGGTACTCTGGAGCCCTCCTCAGGTTGGTTACATACGTTCCTAAGCCATTCCACCCACATGCTGCAGGGCTGAGGTTTTGATTCCTGGATCAGAAAGCTCCCATGTTCTTTCCTTAACAATGTGTTTTCCCTGTACTTTGGCAAAGAGTAAATTCAAAGAAAACTGTTATTCTAGAATACCATTGGAAATTAGCAACTAACTTTGCCTAATCAATTTTTCGGTATTCGTACTGATTTTATTTACATTTTAAAAAGCCTGGAGAGCAAACACTTTATAATTTAAGTGATGCCATTTTCATATTTTCCTTCAACCAAAATCTGTAGAGAAAGTTCAGGTATGCTAAGATGTCTGGAGAAGTGCACCAGTGTGAGCCAATGTTAGACTATGGTCTTCAGAAGATCATGGACAATCAAACTGCTAATGTCCTAGCAAAATTCTAAACATGCTGCCCATTTTGAAACTATGTAACCTCCTCTAACACTTAAATGCTCAGTGAGCCTTTTCTTTTTCAGTAAAAGGATAAAACTTAACTATTAATAAAAGAACTTTCTGGAGGCCACAAGAAAATTTTGCTTATTATTTTACAAACCTTTATACTTGGGGGTAATCTGACTCTTAAAGCTATTTCCTGATAGATTTGACTTGTTGAAAATCTAAGTGCTTTGATGACTCAGGCCTTTGGTTGACCAGAGAGAACTAATACAATTACAAACCCAACTGTTCTTTAACATTAGCTATTGTTGGTAACAAAAGGAACTGCTGCCTTATGGAGTTTTTCCATTAAAAAAATTCATTTTTTTCTATAAAATGGCTCTAATAGTGCTTACTTGTCTTTAACTTCATTTGAAACAATTTTGTTAAATTGCATTGTGATAGCTGTTATATCAGTGTGCATTTTTATAAGAAAACTTATCAAAATTGTGTAACCATTTTAATATTGAAGATGGAAGAAAATATACAACATTTCCATCATATTGTGCTTTATTATTTCAAGAGAGGTAAAGACAAAACCGAAACACAGAAAAGGATTTGTGCAGTGTATGGAGAAGGTGCTGTGACTGATCAAACATGTCAAAAGTGGTTTGTGAAATTTTGTGCTGGAGATTTCTGGTTGGACAATGCCCCATGGTCAAGTAGAACAGTCGAAGTTGATAGCAATCAAATCAAGACATTAGTTGAGAACAATAAATGTTATACCACATGGGAGAGAGCTGACGTACTCAAAATACCCAAATCAATAAATTTATTGATGAAAATGAAAAATGTGTCTTTTATTTTGCAGAAGAACTAAATGGACTTTTGTCAACTCAATACTTTGTCTTCTCATAACACAACAAAAGCTCTAAGAGTGGCATCTGGTTATATGTGAAAGAATAATTGGAGAGTAAAGACATATAGGAGAGTATTTAAAGTGTAACAAGAGACACATGAAGACTCATCATCCTCATTCTTGGTATATCTTCCACTTTTCAACAATTTGTCATTTATTTGTTGCAATTAACCTTGACTTGCAGTCTGCCATGTTATTTCTTACAGCAAATGGCTATACAAGTTCAGAATGTTTGTGTTGGAATTATATTTTGACATCTTAAACACAGCTTGGAAAATGAAAACTCATTTCCTAATTCAAAATGTCATCAATGAGCTCTTAGCATTCCATTGATCATATTTGGGGGACATGGTGTGTGTTTCTAGTATACCGTAAGTACTTAGTAAATCATAAGGATAATTATCATGTGATTATTATACAGTCTCTGACTATGCTGCAGTTCTGTGGCTTTAGGCTAAATACAGATCTTACTTGGATATTACAAGTGAAATCATGGTAGATTGGATTAGTTGAATGGGATGACAGAGCAGAGACAAGGATTGACTTGATGTAATAATTTCTGTTTTGTAGAGAGGTTAAGTTACTCAAGTGTTTAAAAAGGCAAGCAGCAGACAGTGAGATCATAACTAAGAATGAAATTCAATCTCTTTTTGTGCAAGTTGTGGACCTTTCCAATTAAATGGGTGGGAGAATATTTTCTTCCAACTATGGCATTTAAGATAGAACCAAATAAAACAATTTACAGAGCATTAAAAAATATCAAGCAATTTTAAGAATTGAAAAACAAGAATGCCCAGGGAAATTGAAATGCCATAAGCATACCTAGACGAATTAAAAATTTGTAGCCTCCTCTTCCATCTCAGGAAACAGTGCAGCATTAGCATGTACTGACTGTGGGAAGTGAAGTAAGTGCTGTGTTCCATTTCAAGCCTGTAACTGATTCCACATACCAAGGCACTGCTGATTCTTAGCCCGTTTTCTTATTTTTGAAATGGAGAAATTAGGCTACACAAGAATTAGTCCTAAGAGTCTGTCTAATATTTAATTCTTAATCCAGAATATCTTTTTGCTACTGTGAACCCAACATATATTTATTACTTATTCAGATATTAACTGCTTTGCATATGAACCCAAACCAAACAAAATGTATTAGAATGCAAATACTATAATGTCTAAAGTATTTTTAATGCTTGTGAATGGTTTGAATAATGGGCACCACAACTTCTTTTTATTGTGTGGGCAATACAAAATTATGTTTGGCCCAATACTCCAGACTACATTTATACTTAAAATAATGCTAGTTCCTGCTCAGGAGAAATAGTTTTTATCTCTTTACCACCAGGATTATTTCTGAATAGAAAGGATAAAATATAAAGATTTCAAATCATCTTGCTTCAGTGAGGATGTAGAGTAAATAATCATTGACAAAGTAGATATGTGGAAACGTAGTCTTTGTGTTGTTTCTTCTATTTTCTGCATTCCGGGCAAAAATTAAGGTAGGGGTATCAGTTATCCAAAGTGTTGACTTTTTAAAAAAATGATGCAGGGATTGATCACTTCACAAGTTCTGTTTTCCAAAATTACACAGTCAGGAGTTGAGTCAGGAGTTGTTAAGTCGCCAGCTTAGCTGCATATCAAAATGACTTGGGGAACTGATTAAAAATTCAGATTCAGCACTGGTTGGGTGGCTAAGTTGGTTGGAGTGTTGCCCCATACACCAGGCGGTTGTGGTTTGGGTTCCCAGTCAGGGCATGTATCTAGGTTGAGGGTGCGATCCCCCTTAGGGACATGCTTGGGAAATAACCAAAGGATGTTTGTGTCTCACATCGCTGTTTCTCTCTCTCCCTCCCTCCGCTCTCCCTCTCTCTGTCTCCCTTTCCCCCATCCTCTCTCATTTTCACTCTCCCCCTTCCTGCTTCTCTCTCTCTCTCCCCCTTTCCTCTTTCTTTACAAATTCCTGGGAACCTGCATTTTCAAGAACAATCTAGGTGATTTTTATGAAATTTGGAAATCTCTGGATGTTACAGAGCAAACAGAAGGTTCTCGAGACTGGCAAAACACTTCCAAAGTCTCACTTTCTCGAACCTGAGGGGTCAGTCTTCCACGGGCAATTAAGATCCCAGACGAGCCCCCAAAAACTGTTACCGAGCAACAGAAAAGGTCCGTTATTGTCCTCTGCCTTATGGAAAGATGTCTCTCAAAGCCAGAGATTTGTGAAAAGGAAGGGAAATGTTTATTTAATGCTATACAGAGTTAAAGTAGGAACCTAACATCTCCATTGAAATATCAAAGTCCTTCAGGATACCCACAGAAGCCCACAGTGCTTCCTATCTCCCTCTGCCCTAAGTCAGGGTACCGTACTTGCAAGGAAGAGAAGCACACGTCCGGGATCCAGGCTCTTGACACCGTCAGCTGTGTCGTTGTCCAGGCAGGATCTCCAATTAATCCAAAGCCATGTGGCACCTTCTCATGGCCCACTGGCAAGAGTTCTTTCACCCTTCTTCCAGGCAGTCTCTCTTGCTCCCAGGCCACGCAGCCAAAGGGAGCACCCCAAAGCCACGTGGTCCCTCCTCTACCAAAGCTGTGGGGAAAGGTCCCCACTGTGGCAAAGCCTCGTGGCTCTCCCTCTTCACCAAAGCTGCAGGGGTCTGCACTCTGGTGAAACCATGTGGAATCTCTCCCTCTGGCAAAGCTGCGAGAGGGTCTCCACTCGGGCAAAGCCTAGTGGCAATTCTCTGCTAAAGCCACATGGTGATTTTCCCTCATGGAGCTGCGGGTCCTGCTCTCTGGT